>ML427647.1:0-75054 GCA_005239525.1 Nicotiana knightiana
ATATATATATATATATATATATATATATATCGCACCTTAGTTGTGCTTGTGTTTTGTGAGCATATGGCTTTATCAGTCTCCCCATGATGGTATTGTGCACTTAGCATGCTTGTGACCGATGTTCGATATCTGTGGTAGTTAGCAGTTTAGCTCGATGTGTGTCTTCTTACGTGAATTTTCTGTTATTTGGATCGGGTGGCACGCCGCCACGGTTATGTTATTTGGATCGGGTGGCATGCTGCCAAGGTTATGTTATTTGGATCGGGTGGCCCGCCGCCACGGGCTTGTTATTTGGATCGGGTTGCACGCCGCAACAGTGTGATGATGAGTCAGGTTCCTATATTTATTTTTCTTGTGTTTTACTTCCTATTTTCTGAGGAAAGTTCACATTAGTTGCGCGGGTTGAGTAGTCCCTTCCTGAGTCATTTATTATTTATCATGTTCGAGTTATGGCCTATTGGCGCGATGTGGTATCATGTGAGACTGTTGGTCATGTCTGGGATGATTTGTTGTCTGAACAGTTCATACTAGGTGAGACGAGATTATTGGATATGGGATCAAGTGCGATAAGGTTATGTGAAATACATTAAAGGACGGTTACCCTTATTCGGTTCATAATGAGGTGATGATTCTAGTCAAGATGAGATATTCAATTATTTGTTAACTCGGCAGTTGGTTATGAAATTCTAGACATCTACTCCGTTGTGGTGGTATCGTCAGCATTATGGCAGGATGAATGTATATATATTATGAGGTGCATCGGGAGCATCAGATTCGTGAAATTTTGGCTATTAAGGTTCAAGGAACGTCAGTGTGGTTAGATGATGAGTTTTGCATTGCATGGTGCTAATTCAGCAAAGGTATGCAGTCATGTTCTGGTACCTCGTGTGGTAGTTGATACAGTTTTTATATATTGGAACTAGGTCTGGCAAGAGAAATTTCAGGTGTTGGAACTGGATTCTGAGCTAATTATATGGATAAAAGAAGAAATCTTCAGATTTTATCAAGCTAATGTACTCAATTGGGTTGTGGTAGCACGGGCAGGTGCTGGAGGTGTTAAACAGTGATTTCAAATAACTCCAGAGCAGTCCCTAGCACGTTCGAGGACGAACGTCTATTTAAGTGGGGGAGGATGTAACGACCCGACCGATCGTTTTGATATCTAGCACATCGTTCAGCGGTTTGAAGTCATGAGCAGCTTCATTTCAGGCATTTTGACTTGTGCGTATGGTCAGAATTGAAATTCGGGAAGTTCGGAGTCAAATTGAAAGGAAAAATCTCATTTCGGAAGCCTTAAGTTGGGAGAATCGACTAAGACTGGAATTTGGAGTAAACGACCTCGGAATCAGGATCTGAAGGTTCCAGCAGGTTCGTAAGACGATTTCGGACTTGGGCATATTTCTGGATAAGGTTTTGGATAACCCGGGAGCATTTCGGCGTATATTGTGGAAGTCAGCATTTTTGAAGAAATTTTCTAAGTTTGGCTTGAAGCTCATTTCAATGATATTGATGTCCGTTTGGGATTTCGAGTCTGGGAATATCTCCGTATGGTGATTCTGGAGTTGGGAGCGCGATCGGAAGTGAATTCGGATATCCGTAGGTCATTTTGAAGTCATTTGGCTAAAGATATAAATTTGAAGGTTTTGAAGAATCCGACCGGAAGTGGAAATTTTTATATCAGGGTCGGAATGTGATTCCGGAAGTTGGAGCAGGTCTGTAATGTTGAATATGACTTGTGTGTAAAATCTGGGGTCAATCGGAGGTGATTTGACGGGTTTCGGCATCGGAAGTGGAAGTTTGAAATTTCAAGTTCATAAAGTTAGAATTTTAGTGTGATTCGTGATTTCGGCGTTGTTTGATGTGATTTAAAGCCTCGACCAAGTTTGTGGGATGTAATAGGACTGAGTCGTGTGATTTGGACGGGGTCCCGGAGGCCTCGGGTATGTTTCGGGATGAGTTCGGACCATTTTTCTCTACTTTGTTGTTGTTTTTTTCTGGTATCACTGGTGTGCTATGCGATCGCGGTCCCAATTGTGCGATCGCGGAGAAGAAATTAGAGGGCTGGAAATTTTGGCTTGTGCAATCGCACCTGGAAGTATGCAATCGCACAGAAGCAAAAGTTGAGGCTGCAGGGAATTGTCTTGTGCGGCCGTAGGAGTTGTTGTGCGATCACACAAGGGTGCGTTTGGAGCTGTGAGGCTTGACCTGTGCGAACGGAGGAGCAGGCATGCGAACTCACAGGAGGAAACTGGGGCAGCATAGTTAGCCTATGCGATCGCAAAGCATTTCATGTGATCGCATAGGGGGTTTTTCTGGGCAGTGTCATGTTTTAAACGGGAAAATTTCATTTCTTCCCCAAATTTCATTTGGTGTGGGTGATTTTGAGGAGGTTCAAGAGGGGATTTTCGTCAAGGATCACAAGGTAAGTTATTTCTTCATGTTTTAAGTTAAATACAAGGTTTATATATGGAATTAAACATGAAAAATTGGGAAATTTTGAAGAAAAAACTAGAAATGGTATTTTGGATTTCCACCAAGAATTTGAGCATGGAATTTAGTGTACATTGTATATTTGAGCTAGTAAGGCTATGGTTAGAATATATCTTCGAGAAATTTCGGATTCCGGGCACGTGGGCCCGAGGGCATTTTGGTCAATTCACTGAGCGGAGTTGGGAAATTATATAATTTGAATTGTTGCAAATATTAGAGTATATTTTCATTGGTGTGTCATTGTTTGGATAGTTTTGGGACGTTGTGTGTCCATTGGAGTCGTCGGAAGGGCTTGGAAGCCGGTTATGGAACTTCGGAGCGAGGTAAGTCTCCTTTCTAACTTTGTGAGGGGGAATATTCCCCATAGGTGAACTAAATGAATACGCTATTATTTGCAGGGTCTACGTACGCACGAGGTGACAGGAGTTCGTGCATAGCTACTATCATGCCATGTCCGGGTAGTCTAGGACCCACTAGCATGCCTTACTTGTTGTACTTGTGATCTTGCCAGTAATATTAGACCGCTAATATGATCAAAATAGTAATTGAATATCTAAGAAGACTAGAGTTCATTTTCTTAATCATCTAGAAAGAGAATTGATTCCTCCGTGGATAATTGTATTCCTGATAAGGTTATATTATTGAATATTATTAACCTTGGCAAATGATTCTCAAAACAAATATTTAAATGCTATTTTTTGTGTTCCTTTAAGAGGATTTTATCATTTCCTGAGAAACTGTTTTCTTGAATAAAATGCGGATCTATTATGTGAATACGTGTACATATGAGCACCTGAGTCGCGAGTATGATTTGCTAGCAGGTTGGCCTTATAATTTTTATGTTGACCGTGTCACATGATTGATTCGCGAGCGGGAAAAATAGATGCATCTATGGTTCGAACCGTTCGACCCTCGACAGTACACAGTTTATGTTTATGTTGGTTCGGTCCGTCGACCCTCGTCATTGCTTGCGCATGATATTTACTGTGTATTACTGTGATTTATACATGTTTATCGGCCTAAGGAAGTTTTAATGGCCAGTTATGAGGAAGGAGAATTGATGTGTAAAATGTGAAATAAGTTTGATGTTTCTTATCCCGGATTATTATTTAAATTTTCAACTGAAATGACGAAGATTTAAAGTGTTAAATGTGGAAGGAGTTGGTATTATTTATTCCTGATTTTAATAAATTGTCTATGACATTCATGCTTAGTGTTTCACTTGAATATACTAAATTGACCTCTAGCAAGTGTCTAATTCAGCCTCTCGTCACTACCTCTCTAAGGTTAGGCGGGCGACTTACTGAGTACACGTTGTTTTCGTACTCATGCTACACTTGATGTGCATTTTTATTGCACAGGTACTTTCTTAGCGATGTGGTTGGTTCGGAGACTTAGGCGAGTTGCATCATCTGGAGGCGATCCGCAGCTGACAGAGTCTCACTCATATTGTATTTATTTCCATTTTAAATTCCTTGTCCAATTTGTATTTCGGACAAGCTTTGTAATATTTGTGAAATTCTTAGAATTTGCTCATGTACTTGTGTCACCGGGTTCTGGGATGTGTTTGGGATTTAACTGAATAAATGGAATAGTTACCTGTCNAAATTCTTAGAATTTGCTCATGTACTTGTGTCACCGGGTTCTGGGATGTGTTTGGGATTTAACTGAATAAATGGAAAAGTTTACATGTTGTATTTATTTGATAAATTTTTATTCGTTTTTATGACTTGTAAGTGAAGGTAACAATTTTTGAAAAATGTTAAAACAGGAAATTATATCAACTAATTAATGATTGGCTTGCCTGACAGTGGTATCCGGCGTCATCACGACCTTAATAGATTTCGGGTCGTGATAGACACCTCATTTCATAATCAAGAATACGAGTCTCAGTCCACTTTCATATTTCTACGGTACCTCGTGCCAATATCTCTATCACACAGCATGGACAACTCACGTGTCAATATCATCATCATTTCATCACGGCACCTCGTGCCCACATTTCATATCATAACTGCACGGACAATTCACGTGCCAATATCATTTTCATTATATAACCACGGCACCTCGTGCCAATATTTCATATTATAACTGCACGGACAACTCGCGTGCCAATAATAAAATCATAATATTTCTCCCTGGCACCTCGTGCCCATATCATAATTCGCCCGGCAATACCCACAGGCTCATAATTTCAACAAATATCTGATTGTTATCAAATTTACTGAATTAACAAAAACAAGTTACAACAGATATAAAGAAAATCACAAGTAAATCACAAGTGATACCGAACTATCACTCCTATAATAGCCACCCTTATCGCTCCTACAGTAGCCACCCTTATCACTCATATATTATCCTCCCTTATCGCTTCGTTTAATAGCCACACTTATCGCTCCTCCCAGAAAAAATCCCAACACACATAACCATAGTGAATGCCACCCTTAAACCCACATAATATCAACAGTGGAATGCCACCCTTATACGCCGTATAATAGTAACCCCAAACAACAATTTACACCAAAAACAATCACGAAAATACAACATAATCACTTCGTGTCACAATTTACCCATAGGCCACAACCAATTCCAAAGATACAAAAATCAGTTAATTTCACAGCAAATAGCCCAAGGCTCCACACACCGCATATAAAACCTCAAAAACGACAATAAAGATGGAAAAATAACTCAGCATAGGACAACACTTTCCTTAATCTAAATTTTCGATAAATATATTAATACCTCAATTTAGACTAAGATAATTGATTATTTACAGATGAAAAACTCCATAATATAATTATTTCCAGGAAATATCAAATCGACAAACACACGAAATTCACATAAAAGTTCAAGTAAAAATCACACCAATTTAGCATATAAAAACAACCTTGGCAAACAAGGAATGAGGCATGACAAATAAGGGATTTAATAAATTCCAATTATTTTTCAATTTAATACATAAGGGTGTCTACGAATTTTAAGATATAATTTGCACATATAAACCAAGTACATACTCGTCATTTCGCGTACGTGGTTTTTAATCATACAAATTCTACACTCAATGCCTAAGGGATAGTTTCCCCTACACAAGTTTAGGTAAGATACTTACTTGGCGAAACTAATCTGATGCTTTAAATGATCTTCGCGAGTGAAACCACCTTGGGACGGCTCAAATCTGAAATTCGCCCCTTAATAATACTACGATGGCAATGCAACACAATTTCACCAATATTAGCAAGATTTCTATACTTTAAGTCATTTAGACATTTTATCAAACACCTAGTAGGCATAAATCTCCAAATATCATAATCATAGAATTAGTTCATCCGACTACCACCATTTTCCAACAACTTATTCCACCTTCATTCTTAAATAATTTATAACTTCCAACTTCACATGTATGACCATCCATCCACACCTAACCAACAAAATTTCATCAAATAATAACCGTTCAATCTCTACAATAATTATGTATTTAAAGTGGGAACTTATGGCTTCCTATCACCATACCAAGAGTTTAAACATTTAATTCATACTTATATTTCCCTAATAAATCCGTACATATAAGTCTAAGGGTGTAGGATTACCTTTTGGAAGAAATCTTGCAAAACCCTCCTTTTGAGTTCTTGAAGAAATTTCTTGAAGATCTAAGTATTTTATGTGTAGATTTCATCAATACTAGTATAGAAATAATGGAGTTCACCAAGACAATGGGGATTTCATACCTTGAAGAAGAGAGGAGTTGGTGGTCTTGAAAGAGTGGAGACGAGCTCCAAAATTCGTCCAAATGAAGTGGAGAAAATATTCCTCGAAAATAGGGTCGGGTTATAAAACAATAGGATTTGCACAGTCGCAATGCATGGGGAGCCGCGTGGGGAAGCGCGGTAGTGAAAAATGTGTCCAGAAATTATATTTGGAAACATTTTGAAATTTTCCACAGGTGCGCCGCATGGGATGCCGCATGGGGCGGCGCGGTAGTGTAAAGTTCTGCCGGCTTTTGGTAATTTGGTCGTAACTTCTTGTAGGAGTGTCGAAATGACAAATGGTTTGAAGATATAGAAACTAGACTCAAGTATATCTCATTTGATAGGTTTTGAATCACATAACCCCTTATATATATTTAGATATGCTCATCCAAAGTTTGGTCTTGTGCGTACTCATTTGGAACTTTAGTCTATCGTGTAATTTTCCAACTTGGCTTATATTTAGGCCTCTCCTTAGACCTTAAATCACTTATAATATGACTCGTACACTTATTATCATATCAAATTGATATCCATCATATTAGTGGTCCTCGTGTGCACACAAAACAATATAATTAGCGCACATGAACTTTCTTAATAGCGCTTAAGTACTTCAAACTTTTTCGGGGTGTTACAAGTGTCCTTCATTTCACCAAGTTCTAATTTCCTAAAAATTAAAAAGGGAATTAGATTTATTAAAGCACCTGAATCACATAATTCTTTTTCAAAATGAGCACCTCCCAAAGTACGAGGAATTGTAAAGTTGTCGGGATCACCAAGTTTTTGTTGAAGCTTATTTTGAAGTATAGCACTACATTTTTTTGTAAGCTTAACCACTGAAACTTCTTCCAATTTGTTTTTACTTGACAAAATATCTTTAAGAAATTTAGCATATGTTGGCATTTGCTTCAAAGCATCTGTAAAAGGTATGTTAAAGTAAAGTTGTTTTAAAGTTTCTAGAAACTTTGAGAACTGTTTGTTAAGCTTTTCTCTTTTCAACTTTTGGGGAAAATGGAGGGGTACAGAGTGAGGATTTGTCATCAATTCATTTTCTTGTACCGTGTTTCCTTTTTATTTTTGTTCTTTTAAAAGTTCAGAGCCTCTTATATTCCCACATTTATTTACCTGTTCCACTTCTTGTGGCTTTCCTTGTCTATCTACATATGGATCATCAAGAGATTTACTTGATCGCAGAGAGATGGCTTTGAGGTGCTCCTTTGGATTTTTCTCGGGGTTACTTTGTAGAGCACCTTTTATTTGTCCAAACATGAGGGTTGCTAATTGACTCATCTAGATTTCCAAATTCTTGATTGTTGAATTTTGACTTCAATTTTCTTGTTGGTAGCCTTAATGAATTTGTACATCATGTCTTCAATTCTTGTTGATGAGCTCTTTGGGGCTGTTGCTGATATTGCTGAAAATCTTGTTGCCATCTATTTTGATTTTGAAAACCAGGTGGTCCCTGCACCTGTTGCTTTTGATTGAAAAATCTTTGAGAATTTTCAGCACCATTTGGGTTATTCCATTGAAATCCTGGATGTTTTTGTGCCATGGGACTACCGAATAGGTAGTTGGTTCTATAAATAATAGCATTTACTTATTCTTCATTTTGCGTAGAAGCTTGGCACTCATGATTGGGATGATTACCTCCATATTTATCACAATTCTCATGTTGATATGATGATTGAGTATTTACCTGAAAGGCCTCAACTTTTTGTGTCAGAGTTGCAATTTGTTGCGCTAATCAATTCCAGGTTTCAACTTGATTGACTCCTGCTGCTTTCTTAACAATCATTCTGTTGGAGGGCCATTGAACAGTATTTTCTTAAATTTCAATAAGCAATTACATGGCTTCTGCAATAGTTTTTCCCATTATAGATCCTCCTGATGTTGGATCAATCACATTTCTAGCAAAGGGTTTAAGACCATGATCAAAAAATATATAAAATGTCAGGATCTTGGATACCATAGTGTGGACATTTTCTTAACAATACTTTTAATCTTTCTCATGCTTAGTGTATAGATTCAGTATTTGTATGCACAAAATTATTGATTAATGGCTTCATTTTAAATGTTTTTGCAGGTGAAAAATATTTATTAAGAAATTTCAAAGTCATTTCGTCCCATGTAGTGATTGAACCTCTTGGAAGGCTTCGCAACCATATTTTGGCTTCACCTTTTAATGAAAAAGGAAAAAGTCGCAACCTGATAGTGTCTGTTGTGACTCTATTATACCTAAAATGTGATGACCTGATAGGTCATCTCCTGTTTTGGAACCTAATTCTGTGATCCGAAGCCTTAAAAATCATGTTTTAGCCTTCCTCAATTTGCTACGCAATCCGGGCGTCTTTTTGGAAAGCTTTATGTTAAAAATTGAGAAAACATTAAGAATTTTGCCTAAAAACTTCATTTGAGTTGACTTTGGTCAACACTTTTGGTAAACGGATCTAGATTCAGGTTTTGACGGTCCCGGTAGGTCCGTACCGTGATTTGGGGCTTGGGCGTATGCCCGGAATCGAGTTCGGAAGTCCCTAGCCCGAGATATCGGACTTTGTCGAAATTTGAAAGTTAAAGGCTTAATGAATTTGACCTGTTTGACCAAAGCTTGATTTTTGGATAACGGGTCCGTATTTTGGTTCCGGAATGCGATATAGGTCCAATATCATATTTATGACTTGTCGGTGAAATTTGATGAAAAATCGAGTTGGTTTGACGTGATTCAAACGTCCGGTTGTGAAAATAAAAGTTTCAAAATTTTCTTGAAAATTTCATTTGATTTGGTGTTCAGTTCGTAGTTCTAGGTGTTATTTTGGAGATTTGATCGCGCGAGCAAGTTCGTATGATATTTTTAGACTTGTGTGCATAGTTGGTTTGGAGCCCCGAGGGCTGGGGTGAGTTTCGGATAGGCTACAGAGTGATTTTGGACTTAGAACATTGCTGGTGTGCTTCAGTTTTTGTTGCAGGCCTCAGATCTCGTATTGCGAGATCAAGCTTCGTATTTGCGACTACTATTGAGTTCGCATTTGTGATCTACTCATCGCATTTGCGAAGAGTAGCGTGGGAGGCCAGAGTTCGCATTTGTGAACAATGTCTCGCATTTGCGATGGGAGCTTGGGAGGGGATTCTTCGCATTTGCAATCACTGGGTCGCATTTGCGATCATGCCTGAGTTCGCATTTGTGGAATATAATTCATAGTTTCGATGAATGCAGAGATGTGATGTTTCTCGCATTTGCGATGAAATATTCACATTTGCAAAGCCCAGGTCGCAAATGTGACATCTGCAGCTGAACAAATATGACTTAGACGGGATTTTTGGTTCAGTTCTCAAATTTTCATAACGTAAAACCTTAGAGGCAATATTTCCAAGACTTCTTCTTCCCCCAAATCATTGGTAAGTGATTCTATTCTAACCTATTTCCTTTCAATCTTCCACTACATTTCACAAGATTTCAACCTAAAATCTAAGGTTTTCATGGTGGAATTGGGGGTTTTGGGGTAGAAATTAGGGATTTGGGGATTTAGACCTCAAATTGAGGTCGGATTCCAAAACAAATCACATAACCGAGTTTGGGGGTGAATGTGTAATCGAGTTTTGGTCCGAATTTCGGGTTTGGACCAAGCGGGCCCGGGTGTTGACTTTTTCAATAATGGCTTAAATTGAGTTTTTTACAATCGTGGGTATTTCCAAAAGCTGAAGTTGAATTGTTTGGTTGGTAATTTGCTAGATTTTATTGGTTCGGAGGCTTGTGTGAAAGGAAAAGTCGTGGTTGATCTTTGAGTTTGGTCGTTGGAGCGAAGTAAGTGTCGTGGTTAACTTTGACTTGAGGTAATAGTACTTATGTGTCTATTTGCTACTTGTTTGATTATTGGGAAAACGTATATGTGAGGTGATGAGTACTTATGCGTTGTAGTCGGGTTAAAGCATGCGGGTGGGTTTTGGTTTCTTGCAATTATAGCTTCCGTTGTTCATGTTATCCATGTTTAGACTAGTATTGTTAAATCGATCGCTCTCATCATGTTTATGAATCTTTGGTGATAATTAAGTATTGATTCCGAAGTTGAGGTTGATATTGTGGAACCAAATGTGGTAGTAAGGTTTGTACTTGTTATTTTATCTCCCTGTTGTTAATTTTTCATTGCATTATGGTAAGGAGAGTGTTAATGCATGAAGTGTGATGTTTTGCCATATTGTGAGTGTTAATGCCTGGAGAGTGATATCGTGCCATATTATGAGTGATAATGCACGAAGGGTGATGTCGTGCCATGTTATGAGAGTTAATGCACAAATGGTGATGCCGTGCATTTTTCCTTTACTGTGTTTACTTGTCTTATTAGTTCATAATATATTGGTTGTTCAAGTTATCATTCTGTTATAGTTCTCTATCTCGTATTCCCCTCAGCATGTTTCCCCTTCCCAATATTACATGTCTAGTTCTTCATTGTTGTTATTTTTATATATACTGTTAAACTGTACAGGTTTGGTTTGTAGGTGTCTTGTCTTAGACTTGTCACTACTCCGTCAGGGTTAGGCTCGACACTTACGGGTACATGGGGTGCTCTAGCTAACTGAGAGGTTAGCTGTCGGATTTGCTATCAGGAGACCAAGGTAGATCTGCTAGCGTCCGCAGACCCTGGATTCTCTTCCTAGTTTTATTATTTACTATTTTTTTCTACTTCGAAACAATGTATTTTCCTTCTTCAGACTCTGTTTGTAGTAATCATAGTAGCTCATGAGTTGTGACTCCAGATCCGGGTAGTAGTAAATGTTGAAGCCTTCATATTATTTCGCACTTGCTGTATTTCATTTTAGTTTATTTGCTGTTATTTACTGAATTGAATAAGGTTTGGCTTAATAATACTTTAATGTTGTCTTGCCTAGCAAGTGGAATGTTAGGCTCCATCACAGTCCCGACAGTGAGAATTCCAGGTCGTTACAAGTTGGTATCAGAGAACTAGGTTTCCTAGGTCTCACAATTCACGAGCGAGCTTAGTAGAGTCTGGGAGATCGGTGCGGAGACGACTGTACTTATCTCCTAAAGGCTATGAAGTTTAGGAACAAATTTCACTTCTATTCTTCTTTGTCGTGCAATTTTGTTTTCTCAATATTGATTGAACTCTTCTACTCTTATTCTCTCGCAGATTGGCGAGAACACGTACCGCTTCTTCAGGTGAGCAGCAACCAGAGCCTCCAGTAGCAGCTCCTACGAGGGGCAGAGTTCGAGGCCGAGGCCGTGCCAAAAGCCGAGGCAGGGCAGGGCTCAGCCTAGAGCCCCACAGCAGCCCCAACAGTGGAGCCTTAGGTAGAGTTTGACGAGGAGGGTCCAGCCCAGACTGTTCCTGCCGTGCCAGCTCAGGTTTCGAAGGGTTCATCGCCACCCCAGTGCTTTAAGACGCTTTGGTCCGTTTGGTGGACCTTATTGAGAGTGTGGCAAACTGGTGCATTTCCGTGGCACCAGCCGTCTCTCAGGCTGGAGGAAGAGCACAGACTCATGCTACTCACACTCCGGAGCATATGGCTTCCCAGTATCAGACTCTAGCAGCTCAGTCAGTCAGAGTATTTCAGCCGGTTGTTGCGGCACAGGCCGGTGATGGACCAGCTATGTCTTATGAGGCTTTATGGAGATTGGACAAGTTCACCAAGCTCTTTCCAGTTCACTTGAGTGGTACATATTCAGAGGACCCCTAAGTCATGAGGTTCTAAGGAACATGGGTATAGTGGAGACCAATGGGGTCGATTTTGCTGCATTTCAGATGACTGATTCCGCCAAGAAATGGTGGAGAGATTATCTATTGACTAGACCAGCTAGGTCGCCTGCTCTTACTTGGGACCAGTTCTTTCATCTCTTCCTAGAGAAGTTTCTCCCTATCATATTGAGAGAGGATCATCGTCGTTAGTTCGAGTGTCTTCAGCAGGGCAGTATGACTTACTTAGTATGAGACCCATTTTGTGGATTTGGCCCGTCATGCTCTTCTTCTACTTCCTACCGAGAGAGAGAGGGTGAGGAGGTTTATTGAGGGACTCGCTCAGCCTATCAGATTGCAGATGGCTAAGGAGACTAGTAGTGAGATTTCTTTTCAGGAGGCCGCCAATGTCGTCAGGCGAGTCGAGGAGGTTCTTGCTCAAAGAGGTCAGGGGTTTGACAAGAGACCTCGCCATTCTGGTGGGTTCAGCGGTGGCTCATCTGGAGGAAGGGGTACTTTTGGTAGAGGCCATCCTCCCAGACTGTTTCATTCAGCACTCCAGGCATCCCACGGTGCTCCAGGTGGTCGTGGCCCTCATATGCCTTATTATGATCAGCTAGCCTATAGTGCACCCCCAGCTCCTATTAGTGCACCTACGCTTCAGAGTTTTAGGGGTGATTACTCAGGACCACAGGGTCAGTTTCACGGCCAGCAGTCATAGCAGCCAAGGTCTTGTTATACTTGTGGTGATCCGAGGCACATTGTTAGATTTTTCCCTTGTGCATCGAGCAGTTCACAGCATCAGGGTTCTCGTGCCATGGTCCCGGCACCGGGTGATGCATCGCACACTCAGCTAGGTAGAGGTAGGAGTCAGGAAGCCAGAGATGGTCCGACCATTAGAGGTGGAGGTCAGGCCGCTAGAGGTGGAGACTAGCCAGCTAGGGGACGTCCTAGAGATATAGTTCATAGTGGTGGGGCCCAGCCCCGACGCTATGTTTTTCCAGCCAGGCCTGAGGCTGAGTCATATGATGTCTTTATCATAGGTATTTTTTCAGTTTGCAGTAGAGATGCTTCAGTTCTATTTGATCCGGGTTCTACTTACTCCTATGTGTCATCCTATTTTACTTCATATTTGCTTGTGCCTCGTGATTCTTTGAGTGCTCATGTGTATGTGTCCAAACCTGCAAGGGATGCTATTGTTGTAGATCATGTTTATCATTCATGTGTGTTCAGCATTGGGTTGTGACTAATGTAGATCTTCTACTGCTCGATATGGTTGATTTTGATGTTATCTTGGGTATGGATTAGCTGCCATCTTATCACGCTATATTGGACTATCCCTCCACGAAGGTGACCTTAGACTTGCCGGGGTTTCCTCGATTAGCGTGGAGGGGGACTCCTGGCCATTCTACCAGCAGGGTCATCTCTTACATGAAGGCTCGGCGTATGGTCGGGAAGGGGTGTCTAGCTTATTTGGCTTATTTTTGTGATTCTAGTACAGAGGTTCTTTCCAAAGATTTCATGCCAGTTGTTCATGAGTTTCTAGAGGTATTTCCTACAGACCTGCCGGGGATGCCACCCGACAGGGATATTGATGTCTGTATTGATTTGGCTCCAGTCACTCACCGTATTTCCATTCCGCCATACCATATGGCCCCGCCAGATTTGAAGGAATTAAAGGAACAGTTGTAGGATTTTCTTGATAAGGGCTTCATTAGACCTAGTGCCTCGCCCTGGGGTGAACCTGTGTTATTTGTGAAGAAGAAGGATGGATCGATGAGGATGTGCATAGATTATCGGCAGTTGAACAAAGTCACCATCAAGAACAAGTATCCATTGTCGAGAATTGATGATTTATTTGATCAGCTTCAGGGTGCCAAGGTGTTTTTGAATATTGATTTGAGATTTTTCTACCATCAGTTGAGGAATAGGGCATCTGATGCCCCTGAGATAGCTTTTCGGACTCGGTACGGGCATTATGAGTTTTTAGTGATGCCCTTTGGGTTGATCAACACCCCAGCAGCATTTATGGATTTGATGAACCCAGTGTTCAAGCCTTATTTGGAATCCTTCGTGATTGTGTTTATGGCGATATCTTGATCTACTCCCGTAGTAGAGAGGAGCATGAGCATCATCTTAGGATTGTGCTTTAGACTATGAGAGACAGCCAGTTGTATGCTAAATTTTAAAAAATGTGCGAGTTTTGGTTGGATTCAGTCACTTTCTTGGGGCACGTTGTGTCAGCAAAGGGTGTTCAGGTATATCCTAAGAAGATTGAGGCAGTTCAGAACTAGCCTAGACCCACTTCAGCCATGGAGATCATAAATTTATTGGGTTTGGCGGGCTATTACCGTCGATTTGTGGAGGGGTTTTCATCTATAGCAGCCCCGTTGACCAGGTTGACCCAGAATGGTGCCCTATTTAGATGGCCAGACGAGTGTGAGACGAGCTTTCAGAAGCTCAAGACTGCTTTCACTACAGCGCCGGTGTTGCCTACAGGTTCAGGGTCTTATACAGTATATTGTAATGCGTCCCGTGTTGGGATCGGTGCGGTATTTATGCAGGACGGTAGGGTGATTGCATATGTATTGCGGTAGTTAAAGGTTCATGAGAAGAATTACCCTTTCCATGACTTAGAGTTGGCAGTCATTGTACATGAGCTGAAGATTTGGAGTCACTACCTTTACGGCGTGTTGTGTGAGGTTTTCACGGATCATCGGAGCCTTCAGTATTTGTTCAAGCAAAAGGACCTCAATTTGAGGCAGAGGAGGTGGTTGGATCTTTTGAAAGACTATGATATCACCATCTTGTATCATCCCGGGAAGGCCAATGTGGTGTCCGGCACCTTGAGTAGAAAGGCAACGAGTATGGGTAACCTTGCATGCATTCTAGTTGGTGAGAGGCCGCTTGCATTAGATGTTCATACTTTAGCCAACCAGTTTGTGGGGTTGGATATTTCAGAGCGCAGCCGTGTTCTAGCTTGTATAATCACTCGGTCTTCTTTGTTTGAGCGCATCAAAGATCGGCAGTATAATGATCCTTATTTGTTGGTCCTTAGGGACACAGTGTGTCACGGTGGTGCCAAGCAGGTTACTGTTGAAGATGACGGAGTCTTGAGGATGCAGGGTCGTGTTTGTGTGCCTAATGTGGATGGACTTCGCGAGTTGTTTCTTGAGGAGGCCCACAGTTCCTGGTATTCCATCCATCCGGGCGCCGCCAAGATGTATCGGGACCTGTGCCAGCATTATTGGTAGAGAAGGATGAAGAAGGATATAGTTGCCTATGTAGCTCGGTGTCTAAATTGTCCGCAAGTAAAGTATGAGCATTAGAGACCTGGTGGTTTGCATCATACTCCCACGTATTACTATGGATTTCACTGTTAGACTCCCACGGACTTAGAGGAAGTTCGATGCCATTTGGGTCATTGTGGACAGGCTGACCAAGTCAGCGCATTTCATTCATGTGGCAGCTACCTATTCTTCGGATCGGTTGGCAGAGATTTACATCCACGAGATCGTACATGTTCACGGTGTGCCCGTGTATATCATTTCTGATCGAGGTATGCAGTTCACCTCACACTTCTGGAGGGCAGTACACTGTGAGTTGGGCACGGGGGTTGAGTTGAGCACAACATTTCATCCTCAGACGGACGGACAGTCCGAGCGCACTATTCAGATATTAGAGGATATGCTCCGCGCATGTGTCATAAACTTCAGAGGATCGTGGGATCAGTTCTTGCCCCTTGCAGAGTTCACCTACAACAACAACTACCAATCAAGCATTCAGATGGCTCCCTATTAGGAATTATACAGTAGGCGATACCGGTCGCCAATTGGGTGGTTCAAGTCGGGGGAGGCTCGGTTGTTGGGTACAGATATAGTATAGGATGCCTTAGATAAGGTCAAGATTATTCAGGATCGACTTCGCTCAGCTCAGTCCAGACAGAAGAGTTATGCCAACTTTAGAGTTAGTGATGTTGCATTCATGGTCGGGGAGAGAGTGTTGCGGCGGGTATCACCCATGAAAGGTGTAATGAGGTTCGGAAAGAATAACAAGTTGATCCCTATTTATATCGGACATTTTGAGATTTTGGAGAGGTGGCTTATAGGCTTGCGTTGCCACCAGGGTTATCATTAGTTCATCTGGTGTTCCACGTGTCCATGCTTCAGAAGTATCACGGCGATCCGACCCATGTGTTAGATTTTATCTCTGTCCAGTTGGACAAGGATTTGACTTACGAGGAGGAGTCGGTGGCCATTCTAGCCCGGGAAGTTCTTCAGTTAAGGTCGACGAGTTACCCTTCAGTCCGAGTGCAGTGGAGAGGTCAGCCCATCGAGGCAACTACTTGGGAGTCCGAGTCGGACATGCGAAGTAGATATCCCCACATTTTCATAAGTTCGGGTACTTTCCATGTCCGTTCGAGAACGAACGGTTGTTTTAGAGGTGGAGAATGTGATAACCTGATAGGTCATCTCCTGTTTTGAAACCTAATTCTGTGATCCGAAGCCTTACAAATTATGTTTTATCCTTCCTCGATTTATGTGTGCAATCTGTGCATCTTTCCGGAAAGTTTTTATGTTAAAAACTGAGAAAAAATTAAGAATTTTGCCTAAAAACTTCATTTAAGTTGACTTCGGTCAACATTTTTGGTAAATGGGCTTGAATTGTGTTTTGACGGTCCCGGTGGGTCTGTACCATGATTTGGGACTTGGGCGTATGTCCGGAATCAAATTCGGAAGTCCCTAGCCTGAGATATCGGACTTTGTCAAAATTTGAAAGTTAAAGGCTTAATAAATTTAACATGTTTGACCAAAGCTTGACTTTTTGGATAATGGGTCCGTATTTTGGTTCCGGAATGCGGTATAGGTCCAATACCATATTTATGACTTTTCGGTGAAATTTGATGAAAAATCGAGTTGGTTTGACGTGATTCGGACGTCTGGTTGTGAAAATAGAAGTTTCAAAATTTTCTTGAAAATTTCATTTGATTTGGTGTTCAATTCGTAGTTCTAGGTGTTATTTTGGCGATTTGATCGCGAGCAAGTTCGTATGATGTTGTTAGACTTGTGTGCATAGTTGGTTTGGAGCTCCGAGGGCTCGGGTGAGTTTCGGATAGGTTACGGAGTGAATTTGGACTTAGAACATTGCTGGTGTGCTTCAGTTTTTGTTGCAGGCCTCAGATCTCACAATTGCAAGATCAAGCTTCGCATTTGCGACTACTGTTGAGTTCACATTTGCGATCTACTCATCCGGAGGTAGACTTCCTCTCGTCTATATCTCCTCCATGGTCAGTATCATTGTATCCAACTAATCTCAGATCCTTGCCGCCTTAATGACAAAGGGCATAATCAGTAGTTTTCTTCATATATTTCATGATCCTCTTTACTGCTTGCCAATGTGCTAAACCTGGGTCGATTTGATATCTACTTACCAAGCCAACTGATTAAAAAATATCAGGTCTAGTGCACACCATAGAGTACATTAGACTTCCGACTGCCCTCCTATAAGGAACTCGGCTCATTCATTCTATCTCTTCAGGAGCCTTGGGACACATCTGACTTCCTAAGGTATTTCCTTTACTGATAGGAGTTTCAACTGGGATACTATTTTGCATATTGAATCGTTCAAGAACTTTTCTAATTTAATTCTCTTGTGATAGATACAATTGTTTCTTTGGACGATCTCTTCAAATCTTAACTCCAAGAATATATGCAGCTTCACCCATATCTTTCATCTCAAATTGGGATGATAACCATGACTTTATCTTGGTTATAAACTCCTTATCATTTCCAACTATAAGTATGCCATCTACATACAATTTTAAAATCACAAGCTTGTTTCTTGATCTCTTGGTATAAACGCAATGGTCTTCATCCATCATGGTAAAGCCATTAGATACAAGAACATTCTGAAAGCGTATATACCACTGCCTTGAAGATTGTTTGAGGCCATAAATAGACTTCAAAAGTTTACAAACCTTTTGTTCGTGGCCCTTTTCAATGAAACACTCATGTTATTCCATATAGACTTCTTCATCTAGTTCTCCATTAAGAAAGGCAGTCTTTACATCCATTTGATGTAATTCAATATCCAAGATTGCAACAATAGCTAGAACCAGGCGAATTGAGGTAAATCGTACAGCAAGCGAGAAAGTCTCTTCGTAGTCTATTCCTTTATGTTGTACATACCCTTTTGCCACCAGTCGAGCCTTATACCTCTCAATTGTGCCATCAGCCTTGAGCTTAATATTGAGAACCCATTTGCTCCCAATTGCTTTGCGTCCTTCAGGGAGGTCAACTAGTTCCCAAACTTTGTTGACTCTCATAGACTCCAATTCATCTTTCAATGCTTTTGTCCATTTATCCTTAGAAGGGCATGAGAGAGCCTCTTTTACATTTTTAGGCTCATTTTATTCTGATAGGAGCATCATAAATATTTTGTCGCCTTCAACACCAAATTATCGGCGGGGAATCTTTTTACGAGAACCACGTCTTATTTTTGATTCATCATTGTTCCCATTTGGATCAATGTTGCTCCCACTCGGATCAAGATCATTTATCTTGCTCCCACTTGGAACAAGATATGCTCCACTAAACGTAAAAGGATTACTTTCATTCGCATATGATGATGAAGGAGGTCTTTGATGAGAAATTAATCCATCATCTACTAAAATTCTCCCACTCGAATGAAGTGATCCTTGTACTTCTTGATCCATTATCTCAAATAAGGTTAGGTCTTGACCTACCTCTCCCTTTTTAGGGAACTCATCATCTAAGGATGTGACATCTCGTGATTCAAACTCAGTTACACTTCCACTTTCTTTCTGACCTATAAACACATAACCCTTTGAGGTTTCAGAGTATCTTATAAAGATACTTTTCTTTCCTCTCGGGCCCAATTTTCCATATTTGTGAGAGGAATCATGTGTATAGGCAGCACAACCCCAAGGTCTTAATACACTCAGGTCGGGTTGTCTTCCAGTCCATAACTCATATGGAGTAGTAGTAATTGATTTTGTAGGCACTTGGTTAAGCACAAAGGTGGCAGTAAGCAACGCATCACCCCAGTAACTAATTGGGAGGTTAGCTTGTGCGACCTAACCATTTCTAGGAGCGTTATATTTCTTCTCTCTACAACACCATTTTGTTCAGGCGTATTTGGGATAGTCAACTGATGAACTATTCCCTTTTCATCACATAAATTATTAAACTGGATTGATAAGTATTCACGACCACGGTCAGTTCGAAGAGCTTTTACTTCTTGTCTAATTGATTTTCCACTAAGCTCATATAACGTTTGAAGCAACTTATTGTTTCTGATTTGTGGGAAATTAAATAGACATAACTGAAACGTGTAAAGTCATCAATAAATGTGATGAAATAACTTTCTCCATGCCTAGCCCCAACATTCATAGGCCCAAAAATGTCTGAATGGACTAATTGCAAAGGATATTCAGCTCTAGCCGCCTGACCAAAAGGTTTTCTTGCAGATTTTCCAGCTAGACAATTTTCACAAGTGGACAATTCCACATGTTCAATGCTGGAAAGCAAACCTTGTTTTGCTAACCTTTGCATTCTTTTTTGGTCAATATGACCAAGTCTAGCATGCCGTATGTTTACATCACCATCATATTTATGTAAAGAAACAAACATAGAAAAATTAGCTTTATTATTAAATGAATCATAATCCAAATCCATAATAATTAAACCTCCGGTCACATGACCAAAACCAAATAAAGTTGAACCAAAAGTCAACTTGGCATAATTGCCATGACAAAACAAGTCAAATCCTAGCTTAAGCAAAACTGAAACTGAAATAACATTCCGGCGAATTGTTGGTTCAAAGAGAACATCATGTAGTATTAGGTCTCGACCACCACGCAGGACTAACTTGCATGTACTGATCCCTTCAACATCAACTTTATTGTTGTTGCCCACATATATCCACTTTGCTCCACGTAGAACTCGCTGAAATTCAACAAAGGCACTGCATTCCCAGGCTATGTGGTTCGTTGCTCCTGAGTCTACAATTCATAAGATTAGATTCAGTTAGAAAAATAGAACTAGAAACACAAAGTTCACTAATTCGAGCATCATGAAATACCTTTCTAGGAGGCTCAGAGCAATCTCTGGCATAGTGACCCATCTTGTCACAATTATAGCATTTCACTTTAGCAACTTTGACACGTTTGGGATATCTGTTCTTACCTTTTTCAATCTTTTCTCTTTTAGCAGGCTAAACTTTAGGTGGCACTCTCTTCTTTCCCTACCTCCTTTTCTTCGAATCACTCTTGGTTTTGGAGGTTGTTGTTATGTGCAACTTAGCTATTGGCTTTGTAGCCTCAAGTCGTTCCTCCTCTAACTCAAGATGTCTACGGACATCTTCCAGAGTAGTGATTCTCTCGTTATGGGTCAAATACATTTTGACATGATCCCAAGAACTAGGTAAAGAGCGTATGACAGCTTGTATTTGTTGTTCATCAGTCAACACATGACCAGCATCTTTCAATTCCCGATCATATTTGTCATTTACCTCAGATTTGTTTTCATTGAATGTTTAGGGCGTTTCTTATACGAGTCAAATTTGATCGTTAAGGATCACAACCTTGCAGTGGAACAGGTACCAAACCTTTTCCTCAAAGCATTCCAAAGATCCATAGCTCTTTGGTGATCCTTAAACCCCCTTAGAATGTCATCATCTAAGGTGCTCAACAACGTAATGCGAGCAATGGAGTTCTTTTTCTTCCAACTGTCATAGTCTTTAAGCTCACGCTGTGCTGAGCAATGTTTCCTTCCTCGGGCTCATTCATGACATTGTTAATGGCTTCCATAGCCTCTTGCTCCATATCACATACTGGACTTTCAATCTCCAGGTTTCATATTTGTCACCATTGAATTTCAACCTTTTGTTAAGCTCAGCAACAATGTTTTTCGAAGCAGTAGTCATTCTATAATAAAATAAAAAATATTATGAGGATAAAAAAAAATAATGCATTGCACGATGTCCAACATACATACATATTATGACACTAAGCATCAATTGATTGAGTTAATAAACACATATATTAATCATGGAGTCGAAAGTTCACTATGTTCCTAATCATCGTCCAAAAATTAAAATATTATAAAAATTAACTTATTCAATTATCTAGCTAAGCGTCTTAATCATGTTTAAGACAACATAATTATCTAATCATGATCTTACAATCCCATGTGGATGATAAGTTAACAAATAACTTATATTAGCATGCAAATAAAATTAATGTCAAACTAATTAACATTTATTACATGCTATATAAATTCACATAAAATTTACTTTAATTTTAAACTAATTAACATATTATACATGTTAAACAAATTAACAAGTATTGTTAATATTAAACTAATTAATATTGATTTCATGCTAAATAAATTAACATAAAGCATGTGTTAAACTATTTAACCAAAGTAGTGTCAAAACAATTAACATTTTAAGCATGTTAAACAAATTAACAAATAAATTTAATGTTAAATACATTAACATTTTTAGCATGTTAAACAAATTAACAAATAAATTTAATGTTAAACAAATTAACATTTCAAGTAATTGGGATAATAATATAATTATAATTTTCGTAAAAGAATATAAATACTAAATTTATATTCTAAAAATTAAGTCCATGAGACTAATTTTCGAATCTAAAATTTATTTTAAAAAAGACAAAACCTATTGTAGATTTTAATTTAGGCCATTAGTCCAATTAACATTAAACAAGACATAAAGTGCGCCATTTGCCCATAAAAACTCTGTCATCATTAAGAATAGGAAGAAGCCCAAGCTTCAGCTATTAGCTTTAACGTGGGCCATAAGCCCATTTTCAAAGATCTGCCAACATCTAAAAAAAATTAGCCCATGCATCTTTAGCCGGGGAAAGTGCATGGTTAGCCACTAATAACATATGTATTTACCTTTAAGCCACTGTTTAAAATGTCTTTAGTCTTTAGCCACTGCTTTAATAAATTTTAACTGTCCGGATAAAAATACCCTTCTGCTCATGTCCTTAACTTTTAAACTTAACTTCAGGACTACATGTCCTTAACTTTTGAACTTGTAAGTCTAAGTCCAGGACTACATGTCCTTAACTTTTGAACTTGTAACTCTAAGTTCAGGACTTCAGGACTACATGTCCTTAACTTTTGAACTTGTAACTCAAACTTCAAGACCAAGCGTCCTTAACTTTTGAACTTGTAACTCAAACTTCAGGACCAAGTGTCCTTAACTTTTGAACTTGTAAGTCAAAGTTAAGGACCTATTGTCCTTAACTTCTGATCTTGTAACTGTAAGTTAAGGACTGCATGTCCTTAACTTTTGAACTTGTTAGTCTAAGTTCAGGACCAAGTGTCCTTAACTTTTGAACTTGTAAGTCTAAGTTCAGGACCAAGTGTCCTTAACTTTTGAACTTGGAATTCAAAGTTAAGGACCTATTATCCTTAACTTTTGAACTTGGAACTCAAACTTCAGGACCTATTGTCCTTAACTTTTGAACTTCTAACTGTAAGTTCAGGACCTATTGTCCTTAACTTTTGAGCTTGTTAGTCTAAGTCCTGGACCAAGTGTCCTTAACTTTTGAAATCTTAGTTTCCATGCCAATAATTCCAAGATCTTTGGTTAACACGTAGAGACTTAGATGTCTGTAATTAGTGTCACGACCCAAAAATCCTTAAGGTCGTGATGGCGTCGGACACCATTGTCAGGCAAGCCAATCATTTAAATAGTCGAAATAAATTCTTGTTTTAACATTTATGAAAATCATTTCCTTTCACTTTATTACATAATAACTAAATAAAATTCGTCAAGTAAATGTAATGGTGTAAATATTCCATTTTAGCGATTATATCCCAAACACACCCCAGAACCCGGTGTCACGAGTACATGAGCAATTTCTAAGAAATTATACAATCGTTACAAAGCTTGTCCGAAATATAAATTGGACAAAGAATTTAAAATAAAAATAAATATAGTACGAGGGAGAATTGTCAGCTGCGGATCGCCTCCGGATGGTGCAGCTCGCCTAAGTCTCCAAACCAGTCATATCACTATGGAAGTACCTGTGCAATAAAAATGCACAGCAAGTGTAGCATGAGTACAAAAATAACGTGTACTCAGTAAGTCGCCCGCCTAACCTCAGAGAGGTAGTGACGAGAGGTCGAATTAGACACTCACTAAGGGCCAGCAAATTAATTAACAACATATGATGAGCACGGTAGGCATGTAAAGGTAGTAAAGAAGCAATATATATAAGGCACTGAAATCCAAGTAAACATTGGAAATAAACAAACAGTTACCACTTCCTCATTTTCCCCCCAATATTTTAAATAAACAATTTCCTCTTTGTTTTCCCCCAAATATCTTGTCACTTTTAAAAATCCATGAAAAATATTTAATAATTTAACATGCGCATACGGGATAAGGACAACTGGCCTGAGGCGTCATAATAATCAACTTTGTGCATCGCCGAGGATCGAACGGCCGTACCAAAAGTGCACCTCTTAATAAGGTACTCATGTCTATGCACTGCTGAGGGTCGAATGGCCCGAACCATAAGTGCATCTTTCAATAAAATAATCACGTCTATGCACTGCCGAGGGTCGAACGGCCCGAACCATAAGTGCATCTTTCAATCCGATGTGGCGTACGGCCCGCTCCCATGAGAGTGGGGGAAATAACACTCCGCTCGTGGAATGTAAATTGCGAAGCGGTCACATACAGTCAGGCACAATCAACAGTCCACCCCGAATACGTCGGGAAAACAAATACTCAAGTAAATGACAGATTTCTTTTTAAAAACCATAAAATAGTGTTTAAATCCTTTTTCGAAATTTATTTGCCAAGTCTAATAATGTTCAATAATATCACTTTATCAAGTATATAATTATCCACGGAGGAATACAATTCTCTTTCCAGCTAATTAAGAAAATGAACTCTAGTCTTCTTTAGATATCAAATTACGATTTCGATTATATTAGCAGTCAAGTAATACAGGCAGGATCACGGGTACAACACGTAAGGCATGCTAGTGGGTCCTAGGCTACCCGGACATGGAATAATAGTAGCTACGCACGGACTCTCGTCACCTCGTGCATATGTAGCCCCCGCAGATAGTAGCACATACTTAATTAATTCACCTAAGGGACAATTCCCCCTCAAAAAATTAGAAAGGAGACTTACCTCGCTCCGAAGTCCCATAACCGGCTTCCAAGCCCTTCCGACGACTCCCATGGATGCACAACGCCCCAAAACTACCACATAACGGGAAAAGCAATGAAAATTCATCATAATACTCACAACAAATTCAAATTATATACTTTCCCAACCCCACTCAGTGAAATGACCATAATGCCCTAGGGCCCACGTGCCCGGAATCCGAAATTTCTCGAAGGTACATTCTACTCATAGCTCCACTAGTTAAAATATATAATTTACTCTACATTCCATGCTCAAATTCGTGGCTAAAAATCCAAATTTCCATTTTCTAGGCTTCTTTAAGATTCCCCAATTTCCATGTCTTCCATGCATATACTCGTATTTAACTTTAAAAACATGAAGGAGTTACTTACCTTGACAGTGCATGAAGAAATCTTCTCTTTGAAGCCTCCCAAGACCGCCTAAGACAAAGAAGAAATCAAGAAATGGCCAATAATTCACGGTTTTAAAACATTCTGCCCAGCCTCGATTCTGCACCTGCGGCTTCCTTAACTACAGCCCAAAATCGCACTTGCGCCCCATTGTCCGCACCTACGGCCAATGCCTCGCAGGTGCGGTCGCACTAGACACCAGCAACTTCAGCTTTTTCTCAACTTCATATATTGATCTGTTAACCACTCGGAATCCACCCGAGGCCCCCGAGACCCCGTCCAATTATACCAACCTGTTCCAAAACATAATGCGGACTTGATCGAGGCCTCAAGTCACATCAAACAACATCGAAACCACGAATCGCACTCAAATCCCAACTTTATGAACTTGAAATTCCAAACTTCCACATCCGATGCCGAAACCTACCAAATCACGTCCGATTGACCTCAAATTTTGCACAAAAGTCATATTCGACATTACGGACCTTCTCCAACTTCCGGAATCACATTCCAAACCCGATATCAAAATTTCCACTTCCGGTCAGATTTCTTCAAAACCTTCAATTTTCTATCTTTAGCCAAATGGCTTCTCAAAATGACCTACGGATATCCAAATTCATTTCTGATCGCGCTCCCAACTCCAAAATCACCATACGAAGCTATTCCCAGACTCAGAATCCCAAATGGATATCAATAACTCTGAAATGCACTTCAAGCCCAAATTTATAAAATTCTTCTAGAATGCTAACTTCCACAATATACGCCGAAACGCTCCCGAGTTATCCAAAACCCAATCTGGACATACGCCCAAGTCCGAAATCGTCATACGAACCTGTCGGAAACTTCAAATCCTGACTCGAAGGTCGTTTACCCAAAATTCCAATCTTAGTTGATTCTTCCAACTTAAGGCTTCTGAAATGAGAATTTTCTTTCCAAATCAACTCTAAACTTTCCGAAATTCAATTCCGACCACACCTACAAGTCATAATACCTGAAATGGAGCTGCTCATGACTTCAAACCGCTGAACGACACGCTAGAGCTCAAAACGACTGGTCGTGTCGTTACATTCTCCACCACTTAAACAGACATTCATCCTCGAACGTGCTAAGAACTGCTCTGGAGTTATCTGAAATCACTGTTTAACACCCCGAGCACCTGCCCGTGATACTACAACCTAGTTGAGTACATTAGCTTGATCAAATCTGAAGATTTCTTCTTTTATCCATATAATAAGCACAAAATTCATTCAAACACCTGAAATTTCTCTGCCAGGCCTAGTTCCAATATATAACCACCGTGTCAACTACTACACGACATACCAGAACATGATTGCATACCCTTGTCGAATTAGCACCATGCACCGCATAATTCACCACCTGACCACAACGACGCTCCCTGAACCTTAATAGCCAAAATTCCATGAATCTGATGCTCCCAAGGAACCTCATGACATATGTATAAATCCAGCTATAATGCTGGTGATACCACCACAACGGAGGAGATGTGTAGAAATCAATACCCAACTGCAGAGTTAACAAATCACTGAATACCTCATCTTGACTAGAATCATCACCTCATTATGAACCTAAATAATGGTATTTGTTCTTTAATATACACTTCACATAACCTTATCGCACTGATACCTGATCCGATAATCTCGTCTCACCCAGTATGAACTGCTCAGACAACAAATCACCCCAAACATGACCAACAGCCTCACATGATACAACATTGCTCCAATAGGCCATAACTCGAACATGATAGGTAAGAAATGACTCAGGAAGGGACTATTCAACTCACACAACTAATATGAACTTTTCTCAGAAAATAGGAAGTAAAACATAAGAAAAATAAATATATATTAACCCTTCTCATCATCACACTGTTGCAGCGTGCAGCCTGATCCAAATAACATACTCGTGGCGGCGTGCCACCCAATCCCATCATAAAACTCACATAAGGAAATATACACGGAGTTGAATCGCTCACTATTACACATTACCGAATATCGGTCACAAGAACGCTGAGTGCATAATGCCATCCTGGGGAGACTGATAAAGCCATATGCTTACAAACTCAAGCACAACTGAGGTGCGATGTATATATATACTCTGGATCCCAAGAGTTGTCCTGCTCACATAACATCACCACTACGCGGGACCTCAATTCATTAAGAAATTATCAAACTGTTTCACAACTCACACGGCAAAATCATAATATTACCTGAATTTGACGAAGACGGGACAACACATGATATCCCAACACCCCTCCTTGAGGAGCGCTATACTGAAATGAACATATCTGCCTCACATGAAACCCATAATCATATTTAAATCCATCCACAAACATCGAGTCTACCTTGCTCGCACCAAACTAGGCTAATAGCCTTACCTGGGTCCATATTAACCCCCTCCCTCTCATAATACGCAAGAAAAACCATCATAGCCGGGACAACATCCCACAATCCACAACCAACTGGACCGAACGCCTTCCTGGCATGAATTTTCAAACAAACAATATTGCACTTCCTTATACTTGGTCCAAATCTTCAATCTATTAAGGGACTGCATGTCACACTTATACAATCTTCTCGTGGTTACGCTCCCACGACCTTCCACACCAAGTAACAAGCAAACACATCAAGAACCCATGACCAGGGTAACAAGCCCCTTTTCACCCAATATCGATCTCAGGTGACACTAAAGATAACACCAGCTTACTCTAGGCTCTCAATTCACTTTTTCTTGCTCATCCGAGCTCATGACATCCTCGCTAACACCGAACCGCAATCTCGATTCTTACTCCCAGTTACATACTGCTTACCGCACCTAACATTCCAATATGAGATAGCGCAAGAATTCCATCATAACTTCTGAACCACCAATAGGGTGAACACTTCATCATACACAAACCTTTTACTTAACTCAATTCAAGAGTACCATCTCAACACACGAGTGAATTCTCACAATCACCCAACATACAAATCCTTAAGTAGTAGTCTATACCACCATAACCCTTCCGGGATCCGCCTACTCCTGACAGGCCATAGCTCTCGAATGCTCCCACATGAAATCTATTACGACGGCCGACAAGCCCCGCACACACCGGTACAAACCACATGCATAACTTAATCACATCGAAGGAACTGGTCACTGTCGTACATGTGCCATTTCAACCATGGATAATCAACCTATCTTCTTTTAATCATTCTTAACTGCCTCAGAAATAATAGTAACTTCCTCCAACTCCAAGCAAACTCAACTCCCACTCATCCCGAGTGACCTTGATTCATGAGACCATGCTGTCTCAGTCTCACAACTCGTCCCATACCCTCCTGAAAAATCTTTCTACAACCCGGAGTTTATTTCTCTCACTCCCCCAATGCTATCCTGCATGCTGAAACATATCATAGAACACTCCAACCATTTTTCTTCTCTCAGGAATTACGCTGCGAAAGCTCAATCCTTAATTATATGGTTGCCTTTAACCCATAAACGCCGCATTCTTAACTTTGAATTTACTAAGACCGCTATTGAGAGTCACCCACTCTGACTGGTCACGAATATAAGCAACTCCAAGGCTCTTCTAGCACATGAACACCCTTTTCAATGAAACACGTGACTGAGTCACTACCCTTACAACTCGCCTATGCCTTAAGTATAAATTCTGAATCTTTCAAGGCATATCCCTGGTCCGATAGGACCAACTTTTGCACACATTTATCAAATCACATGCACAATTACCATTCTACTCCTTTCCCTTAGCTGTACCAACTTGCCAATATGCCGACAATCTACAACCCCATGAGAACACAATCCTACAGCCTAACTGCAGGTGGTGGGACTCCCCCACTTAGCCCGAAGCTACCCCTTGCACTACTTTAGAACCTGATGAGATCCTTTCCCCTTTGTTAACATGATCTTGCTCAACCAATCCGTCCAATTCTTCCAAATTCTCTTGTTAGCACTCCCTAATTACTCAAATTCTCTAGTATCATTCACACATCCCGCCTCCTACCGAACAACCACTAGAATCCCTCTCGGAAACTTGCCAACCATGCAACCGCTAACCTATTCACTGGATATAACCCACCAATGTAATTCACCAACTGACACCTTCCAACGACGCCATACTGCACTATCTCTACGACATCAATACTCCATACTAAGCCCGTTCTCATTCACCAACCTTACCAGTCCGCCCGCTCACCATGGACATCTACTAACTGCGCTACAATACCTTCTAATTCACCACTATGTTGTCGCTCCCCCACTTTGCGACTTCTCGATTTCCGCTTCCTACACCTGGCCTCCTAGAAATGAAACCACCGCCTAGCCTCAATTCAGTATCATTCTCTGCCAACCGCACTCTTCAATACTCCTTCACCATACTCTGGCCCCATGCACCCGAAGAATCCATGGCACTGACGAACTTAACACATTCCATTCGATCAAGGACGACGATAACACGTCACAGGTGAATACTCCACCTTACCTAAAACACCAAGTCTTACTACTTTATCAATCCAAAACCTGGCCATCTATAGATCAATTGCCTTCCTTCCGCCGGAATCTAAATACTGAAATCTCGAAATCACACTCTGAGAAGACATCCCTTCATGCCATTCATCAGCCCCAACCTATGGGCAAGCATTCTATCTTCATATCGACATCGCGTGATAACCAATCGTAAACATCATCACAACCTGAGCATAGCCTCAAAGTTCTCAAAAACACAGCAGCCGAGATGAAACAACATAATATTCTTATGCAGGGCAACAACAACAGCCCCATCAGACTTCACATGGGAAACACCTCGCACCATATCCGTAGCACCATATCAATTCCTCAAATTCCCGATTCATGGCAAGCGCTTCGCGACGCGTAAGAGTGAGTAGGAATAAACTTAGGCATAAGCCTTAAAGGAATCAAATCGCACGATGAGGAATTAAGAAGGGAAGTACTCCTAACAGCCCGGTATCCCCTCGAAGATAAGTACAAACATCTCCGTACCGATCCGCAAGACTCTACTAGAGTTGCTCATGACTCGTGAGACCTAAGGGAAACTAGCGCTCTGATACCATGTTATCACGACCCAAAATCTACTAAGGTCATGATGGCGCCGGACACCACCGTCAGACAAGCCAATCATTAATTAGTTGAAATAAATTCATGTTTTAACATTTATGAAAATCATTACCTTTCACTTTATTACATAATAACTAAATAAAAATCCGTTAAGTAAATACAATGGTTTAAATATTCCATTTCAGCAAAATATATCCCAACATATCCCAGAACCCGGTGTCACAAGTACATGAGCAAATTCTAGGAATTTCACAAATACTACAAGCTCGTCCGAAATGCAAATTGGACAAGGAATTTAAAATAAAAATGAATACAATGCGAGGGAGACTCTGTCAGCTGCGGATCGCCTCCGGATGATGCAACTAGCATAAGTCTCCAACCAGCCACGCCGCTATGAGAGTGCCTGTGCAATAAAAATGCACAGCAAATGTAGCATGAGTACGAAAACAATGTGTACTCAGTAAGTAGTCCGCCTAACCTCAGAGAGGTAGTGACGAGAGGTCGAATTAGACACTCACTAAGGTCCAACAAATTAATTTAACAGAATATGACGAACACAGTAGGCATGTAAAGGTAGTAAAGCAGCAAATATATAAGGCACTGAAATCCAAGTAAATACTGGAAGTAAATAAACAGTTACTACTTCCTCATTTTCCCCCAAATATCTTAAATAAACAATTACTTCTTTATTTACCCCCAAATATCTTATCACTTAAAAATCCAGGAAAAACATTTAATAATTTAGCATGCGCATACGGGATAAGGACAACCGGCCTGAGCCATAAAAATAATCATGTATGTGCACTGCCGAGGGTCGAACGGCCCAAACCATAAGTGCACATTTGCCATAAAATAATCATATCTATACATTGCCGAGGGTCGAACGACCCGTACCATAAGTGCATTTTTCAATACATCGTGGCGTACGGCCCGCTCCCATGAGAGTGGGGAAAATAACACTCCGCTCGCGGAATGTAAATTGCGAAGTGGTCACATGCAGTCATGCACAATCAACAGTCCACCCCGAATACGTCGGGAAAATAAATACTCAAGTAAATGACAGCTTTCTCTTTTAAAAACCACAAAATAGTATTTAAATCCTTTCTCGAAATTCATTTGCCAAGTTTTTATAATATTTAATAATATACCCTTATCCAGAATACAATTGCCCACGAAGGAAATCAATTCTCTTTCTAGATGATTGAGAAAATGAACCCTACTCTTCCTTAGATATTCAATTACTATTTCGATTAAATTAGCAGTCTGATATTACAGGCAAGATCACAGATACAACAGGTAAGGCATGCTAGTGGGTCCTAGACTACCAGGACATGGCAGAATAATAGCTACGCACGGACTCCCGTCAACTCGTGCGTACGTAGCCCCCGCAGATAGTAGCACATACTTAATTAGTTCACCTAGGGAAAAAATTCCCCCTCACAAAGTTAGAAAGGAGACTTACCTCGCTCCGAAGTTCCATAACCGGCTTCCAAGCCCTCCCGACGACTCCAATAGATGCACAACGCCCCAAAACTATCCAAACAACGACACACAAATGAAAATAGACTCTAATATTTGCAACAATTCCAAATTATATAATTTTCCAACCCCGCTCAGCGAATTGACCAAAATGCCCTCGGGCCCGGAATCCAAAATTTCTAAAAGATATATTCGACTCATAGCCTTATTAACTCAAATATACAATTTACTCTAAAATCCGTGCTCAAATTCGTGGTAGAAATCCAAAATAACATTTCTAGGTCTTTCCTCAAAAATCCCAATTCTCCTACTAATTCTCATGTATAATTCCATGTAAAAACCTTGTATTTAACTTAGAAACATGAAGGAATTACTTACCTAGCATTGCATGAAGAAAATCCTCCTTTGAAGCCTCCCAAAATCGCCCATTCCAAGATGAAATAGTGAGGAAATAGCCAAAAATCACGAGTTTAAAACATTCTGCCTAGGCCATTTCTCGCACCTGCGATCCAGCTCTCACACCTGTGATTCCGCAGGTGCGATCAAACTTCCGCACATGCGGCTTTCCTCAGCTCAAGCCAAACTTTGCACTTGTGCTCAATGTCCGCATCTACGGCTTCGCAGGTGCGAAAACTCGCTCGCATCTGCGCTCCCTGCCAAACCAGCAAACTTTCGCACCTGCGGCCCAAGCCTCGCAGGTGCGGTCACACCAGATGACAGCAACCTCAGCCTTCTTCAAACTCCAAACTTGATCCGTTAATCACCCGGAATCCACCTGAGGCCCCCGAGACCCCGTCCAATTACACCAACTTGTTCCTAAACATAGCACGGACTTGCTCGAGGCCTCAAATCACATCAAACAACGCCGAAATAACGAATCGCTCTAAAATTCAAACTTTAAGAACTTGAAATTCCAAACTTCCACATTCGATGCCGAAATCCATCAAATCACGTCCAATTGACCTCAAATTTTGCACACAAGTCATATTCGACATTACGGACCTGCTCTAACTTCCGAAATCGCATTCTGACCCCGATATTAAAATTTTCACTTTCGGTCGGATTTCTCAAAAACCTTCAAATTTCTAGCCAAATGACTTCAAAATGACCTACGGACATCCGAATTCACTTCTGATCGCGCTCCCAACTCCAGAATCACCATACGGAGCTATTCCCAAGTTTGGAATCCCAAACAGACATCAATATCACTGAAATGTGCTTCAAGCCAAACTTAAGAAATTTCTTTAAAAATGTTGACCTCCACAATATACGCCAAAACACTCCCAGATTATCCAAAGCCTGATCCGGACATACGCCCAAATCTGAAATCATCATACGAACCTACAGGAAACTTCAAATCCCGATTCGGAAGTCGTTTACTCAAAATTCAAATCTTAGTCAATTTCTCCAACGTAAGGCTTCTGAAATGAGAATTTTCTTTCCAAATTGACTCTAAACTTCCCGAAATTCAATTCCGACCACACCTACAATTCATAATGCCTTAAACGGAGCTGCTCATGACCTCAAACTGCTGAACGACGCGCTAGAGCTCAAAACGACCGGTCGGGTCGTTACAGTGATGTTAAAAATTTACTTGTTTAGATTAATTAGCTATTTTTTTATTGTTTATATAAATTCTTGTTAAAAATACTTGTTTAAATTTTTTGCAATATAATAATTCTAATTGTTTATATAAAAAATAATTAAATAAACAACTTAAGTGCTAATACTTCGTATAATTTAGGTTATAATAGTTAGAGTTGAAAAATATTTTAAAGAGTTAGAATTTTTATACATTCAAATTATGTTAATTACGAAACAACATAAGTGTTAATATTTCTCTGTTTCATCTTTTCGTTTGGAAATTCTCCAATCCTATATGTGTGTTAATTATATTATTTATTATTGAAACGAAATGAAAAAATGCAATCAATTAAGTATTAGAGCGCTATCATATGCTAATTTGAAATAAATTAGATTATTTTTTATGTTTTAGGACTTTTTTTTCTTACAATTGTTTAATGTACATATTAATATTGAAATCACACAAGTATTGTAGTAAAATATATAATTAAACTATTTAGATTACCTTTGGGAGAATATAACTTAGTAAGTAGTATAAATAAAATAAATATGTCAACTTCTAATTTATTTGTGTTTGTGTAGATGTTGTTTGGTGCATCGTAGATGGGTGTATAATAGGAATCATCCTAATCATGTGGGTTTAAGGGATGCTCCCAACACCAACACTATATTAGGAATCATCCTAATCGCGTGCTTCAGAGACATTTGTATGATCCCAAAACCAACATTATATTATTTTTCCTCCTGGTTTATTTTATTTATATAATAACATGTATTATATTTATTTCAGGACAAGTATCATATTGATCTTGATGCATGGCGACAAACTTAGTCGGCCCCGGAGGATATGACTGTAATTTGGACACAGGCGGCTGGTGACGTAAATAAAGGTATAAATATTATGTAATTATCTATTTTGGTATAAATATTATGAACTAGTAGTACTTATGGGAAATTGTAACCTACATTGTTTTGCCAAGGGGCATACATCACAGTCACTAACTTTACTACTGCTAATTTTATTTCTTATGCTTGGAATTTGCTTAACAGTCCTCATGGCTGCATGTCCCAACCTCAGATGCCAAAGACTAGATTCTGTTTCCTTTCTCTGAATTACACCAGCTAACATTGACGTTGCTGCTTGCTTATTTAACAAGTACAAGCCTACTGACTCTTTACCAATCCCCAGTACCTTCCCACTGAAGAGTTCCTGAAACAGATAGAAATCAGGGTAGAAGCTGACCCAACATCTGAGATCCCTAGTAAGCTTTGACACTGACAGTAGATTGAATTTAAAATCAGGTACGTGTAACACATTCTTTACCAATTGGTCTGCTAAAATTTCTGCATTTCCAGTATGTTCTATCTTTGCTCTTATTCCAGTTGGTAATTGCACTTTGTTGCTACTCTAACCTTCCAAATCTTAACATTACTTAGGACCTCTTTATTGTGAGTAATGTAATGCGTAGCTCCTTAATCTATTATCCAATCTACCATTGAAGCACTAGAAAATAGGAAAATTATACCTGCCATGTTGGATGAGCATTGTCCAGGTGGTGGTTTGTTTAGTAATCCCACTAGCTGATTGTACTGATCCTCAGTTAGTACATGTCCTTGAAATTGATTCACAGTTGACACCAGCTCTTCAGTGCTTGCTGCATTAGCATAGGTCTTTGGTCCTCCACTCTGAAACTTCTTTTTGCTTTTGAAATCTGTTGGATAACCTATGATTTTGTAGAAATTTTCTTTCAAGTGTCCTTTGTATCCACAGTCTTCACAGACCAACCCAAACTTCTTAGGCTTGAATCCCTGAGTCTTTCCTGCCATCATAGTGAGGGGATCTCTGTTTGTGCCAACTCCTAGTCATCTCTGACTTTCCTCTTGAATTACTATCGCATAGGCCTCGTTTACTGAAACAACTGGTCTCCTCACTGCAGTAGCCTAATTTTCTCTAGAAGTTCAAGTGAAGGTCTAGACTCCTCACAATCACCGGAAGACTTAGAGGCTAACACATCTAATTCATTCCACAAATCACTCATTCTAGAATAATAGGTTGTTACTGAATATGTACCTTGTTTTAGTGTAGCTATTTCTGTCCATAGGTGATAAATTGTCGTTAAACTGCATCTATCAAACTTCTCTTTGAAATCACTTCACACTTTCTTTGCACTTGACGCAAACACAATTCCCGACATCAGTTCATTCGCAACTGTGCTACCAATCCACGAGAGCACAATTGCATTACATTTCTCCCACTGTTCCGCGAGATCTCCTTTGTACTTACTTTTGATACACGTTCCGTCCACAAATCACATCTTACCTTTTCCCCTCAGAGGTAATTTCATCGCGCTGCTCCACAAGGCATAATTTTCTGGCCCTGTGAGCTTTATTGGGACTAAGACTAACCCAGGAGCATCCGAAGCTTGAAGAAAGAGTGGATGATTGTGTTCAAGTAGAGTTACCTCATTTCCTGCCATGTCTATCAAGTGTGAGCTCCGTCAAAACTTGATTATCCAGGAATTCTTCTCTGATTGCTGGAATCCTCGTCGAAACCCTACTTGTCAGATCGCCGCTCTGATACCATGTCAAAATGAGCTAAGTTGAGAGAGCCAATACACATTCCTACACATTCATTGATTCAGTTATCAACTCAATGTAGTAGATTTACAGAGAAGAGGAAGAAAAAGACTAGAGAGAGAAATTGAGATTGGTATATTCTAGAATCTCTGTGCTTCTAACTAACTAACTAACTGATATAGAGACTCTCTAACATGTTCTTATACACCTCCTTTCTCCTCTACTTTTCCTATTTATAAATTGCCCCCTTTCACTTACCACTATATCCTATTTAGTCCCTATTGTTGTAATAAAGTTACTCTGGTGCATAAGGATCAAGATTGACGCCCGCAAAAAGACTCTGAATTGGCTTACTTCAAATAAAATTGAATTCATCTTATGTCAATCTGTTGATTTGAACTCTGCATCAGATGGAAGAACATCGGATGGAGAAACCATAGCTGCTGATTGTCATTTCATTTGTATTGGAAAACCTATTGGTTTAACATGGCTAAACAATTTTGAATGATAGTTTGGATAGTCGTGGCAGGCTAATGGTTGATTCAAATTTGAATAATATTTTTGGTATTGGTGATATCACTGATATTCCAGTAAGTAAGTCAATCATTTTTCAATCTCTTAAATATTTCTTATTGTGACCAGGAGGTCACGGATGCGAGCCGTCGAAATAGTGTATGATAGATCCTTGGTTTGACCCTTCTCCGGACCGGCGCATAGCAAGATCTTAGTGCTCTGGACTGCCTTTTTAAATATTTCTTATTGCATAGAATTTGTTCTTAACTTTGTGATGGTGAAATGTAGGAACTTAAACAAGGATATTTGGCTCACAGTCCCGCGAAGGTAGCTGCCAAGAACATTGCATTGTTAATAAAGGGAGCAGAAGATAAGAAATTGGGTAAATATAAGCTCAGCCACTAAGCTAGCATTTGATCATAGATTCCCAAATTTGTTTTGAAAAATTTATTTTGGATGAAGTTTGGCTTGAAGATGAAAATGTGTTTGGACATACGTTTTCAAAATATATTTTCCAAATTTATTTTGAAAAAATATGTGTATTATGAGGGATTTGGCCCAAAACCAGCTATTGAGCTAGTTTTGGGATTTGAAATTTTGCCAAAATATATGCAAAATTTATGATCAAATATGTGTTTGCCAAATATAACTCAAATTTATTTTGGAAAAATCTATGACCAAACGAGTCACGATCCATAGTTTTTCTTGGGAGAAAAAAAGCAGTGGCTCAATTTCCCTGTTTCTCTATTGCTGGAGGCGTCCAAGGATATATATACGCGAGAGGGACTTGGTTTACAGCCTGATATCTAGAAGTCTAGTATATAAGGATATATTCATCTTTTACAACTCTCTATATGAGTTGGTGTGTTAAGAGTTTTTTGGTTCTTCTTTTAAGCATTTAATGTTGTTTTGAGCTTGATAATTGTTCTTTTTAAGTGTTTTTGTATTCAGTTAGATGGTTCTTCTAACCGATCTATCTTCTCTTGTGATTTTTGTTTTGGATGTTATCAGAGGTGGTAAAAGGGCGGGTCGGATCAGATATACGAACAATGCAAAAACAGATAAATTATCCGATCTGACTCATATTTAATACGATAAAAATAGGTTAACCGGAATATAGATGTTCATTTTATCCATGACTTCTTGCGAGAATTCTTAGTCTACTAAACTTGAGAAATCCACAATTTGAGGCTTTACAAATATAAAAATTAAATTTATTAATTATCCATTGCTTATAAATTTTTTAAGTGGATAATATGATTCTTATCCATATTTAATGCATTTAAAAAAAAATTATTATCCAACTTATTTTTTAGTAGATAATATAAATGGATAACTGTTTTCTTTTATCTATTTTGTCGCTGCTAAATGTTACTACTATAAAAGAGTGTTTGGCTGTGTAGCCCAATGTCCCTACTTCTTCCCTTCCCTTCCCTTAGGCCTTAACCTGCTGCTGCAACATAATTCTTTTCCTTCCCGAACGAATTTTATGGATTTTGAGTTCTAAAGCATAATCAATGAGAATCATTTTTTGTTTTGAAGAATAGGCTACCCCTTTAATTTATCAGAAATTATTTGTCATATAAACAACTTTTTCAAAAAACAAAAATAGTGGACAAGTTTTTTTCTTTTCTTCTTTTAGAGAACTTTTAATGAAAAAATAATATCAAGGTATTGAATATCAAAATGAAATAGATTCTAATGGGCTAAACTGTAGCAAAAAGGGCTTTGGCGATATCAAATTTTACCGTTAAATCTTTTAATTGAATGGCAACAATTAAATCATAATCTAATCTTACAAGAATTAGTTTGAAGTTGCATTTAAGGACGTTATTTAGTAGTTAATGAAGTGAGCGAAAATTATTAAAGGCTTTCAAATTCAACATTATGGTGAACAAAGCTATCCAAAAAGAATGAGTCAAGAAGTTGGAGATTATTCCTTTCGATCCTTTCAATTTCTCACTTTAGCAAATAAATTAGGTTCAATTAGGCCTTCAAGAAAAAAGACGTTAATTATTTTTTTCAATTTCAAGCCGTTGAAACAGTCTCTTGTAAAAATATCGGATAAGCCCTTATGGTCCGGCTAGGAGTGTACATCGACCGGGTTGGTTCGATTTTTATCAAAACCAAACCAAACCAACTATATCGGTTTGGATTGATTAGGTTTTGTCGGGTCTTTCGGGTTTTCGAGTTTTTGTTACTTAAATATTATTTCAATCTTACTTTGTTAAATATTTGATAAATAAATATATGTTTAGTACAAATATAAAAAATTGGCAAACATATTATCGATTAAAATATTCTTGTGGGAGAATTTATTAGTAACACATAATAGTTATTTTTTAAGTCGTCTGACAATATTTTTTCGTTGATGTACACTTTCAGGTTAATCAAATTTAGTAATTAAACATAAAAATGAATATGATACCTAAATATTAATAATCACTTCACATTCGAAAAAGATATAAGAATTTAATAGATCTTAACATATGATATGAATATATGGAAGAACAAAGTGATTGACGCATTTCCGTAATATTTGATAAAAAGAAGTGATCATACAACTCATTATTTACAGTTAATAAATATGGAGCACTTCATATTTTATTAAATATTATATTCCGTAAGAGAATTCCAAATATTTCTAGATATTTTTAAGTAAATTCTATATAAAATCTTAAGAGTATATATAAAAATTATATATTTATATTTCGAGATAGTTCGGGTTTTTTTTACTCAATACCAAACCAAATCAAACCAAACCAAACCAAGTCAAATTTTTTAATCTGGTTTGACTTTTCGATTTGGTATAATTTTCCGATTCAGTTTATACATCCCTAGAACTGACCCTTCTCCGAACCCATCTATAACGAAATTTTAATACACCAAGCTGTCTTTTTTACTCTTATCTTTGAAGTCATATAGTGATCATTAACTAATTCGTCAGAGATAAGATCTTAAACGACAAATAGAAAGTACCACAGGAGTATTACAATTAGGACCCACGGAGCCAGCGCTAATTACACGTGATAAACACGTGCAATAGTTACGAACGAGATTTCCCCAAATTCAACTATTTTCTCAGAAACTTCGTCCCAGAAACTTCTTCTTCAGCAATCCGCGCAAAGTACAAATTCAACATCTCCTCCCAAATCCCAATCCAGCAATTTCTCTCTCCCATTCTTACATACACGTTTCTCGACTCGATCTCCCGTTTTCCCAATTCAATCGAAAACCCTAAATCTCATCACAGCAGAGCCGCCGACGAAGGAGAAGAAGGTTGTAGAAAGATGAGGAGAGTTTTCGGTGTTAAGAAACAAACAGAACCTCCTCCCTCCATTCAAGACGCTTCCGATCGGGTATCGTACCTAAACTCCTTAATTACTCCAATGCAGTCGTTAATTGTAGCTTGATTGTTATAATATAGTATCTGTTTTACGAGAAGGAAATTGAAAACTTGTTATGCAAGTTTTGGTATATAGATTGACCTAATTAGACCAAGTTTAACTAATTCTAAACAAGCTCGGTATACTTTTGCTTAACATCATGTGCAAAACAAAATTTAATTTAACCCATGATTTAAGTGATAACATCTTGAGCCAAAAAGAATAACACGAATCATGCATTTAATGGTTTGGTGTATACTCTGATTTGCACAAAATTGGCTTATTCTACTTAATTTGCTAGTTGGTGCTTCAATGTATTGCGGTTGTTTTTAGTTTTGCAATTTTTTTGTCAGACACTTGCCCAAGTATTGCTCAAAGGTATATGTATATTTTCACAGAGGTATATGAGTGCTATACTCCTTTAACTGGGTGCACAAGAAGGTTTCTTCACATTCATATGATCTAATCACGGTACTGGCGGATAGCATGTTTGGCCAAGCTTCTAGGAAGCTAAAAGTGCTTATTTTGGAGAGTTGGGTGTTTGACCAAGCTTTTAGGAAAAATATAAGTGCTTTTGACAAGTAGCAGAAGCTAAAAAAGTAGTTTTTCCCTAGAAGCACTTTTGAAAGCTTGGCCGAGCACAAATTGCTGCTTTAATATTTGAGAAACTGCTTTTCAAATTGATTAGTCAAAAAATAAACTGTTGTTCCCCAAAAGTACTTTTTCAAAAAACAATTATTGAAAAAAGCACTTTTCAAAGGAAGCAGATTTTGGATGCTTGGTCAAACAGGCTAAGAGTATTGTGCTTTTCAATGGTTATCTATTTGGTTTTGAGTAAGCATTGTGCTTGTTTCTTCTTCAACTTGTGGGGCATTGTATTTCATGATCTAGCATGCGTGACGTTTCATACCAAAGTCATTTCTAAACTTGTTATACTGTCAAACTTATTGCTTTCATGCAGATATGGTTGTTTTTTCATTTTCGGTTAAAGTTAGACTAACATAGTTTTTCCATTTCCTTCGAACAAGCCCTCTGATCTCTCATGCGTGTGTATTTGTCCATCGAATTCGTTATGCCTTGGATGAGATGAATGATGTGTATCTTTATGAGAGCTAGTGGCCTTCTCTGTTCTGTATTTTCTAATTTCCTTCTGAACGCATTTTACCAAAGGAATGCTTATAGTGTATTCATTACCTGATAAAACAATCTTGTTCGGTAAAGAAAACTTGTGCTCGTGCTTTGCGTCAGATTTCTGATTTATCGGTTCTTATATGTCCAGATCAATAAAAGAGGTGACACCGTGGAGGAGAAAATCAAGAAGCTTGATGCTGAACTTGCGAGATACAAGGAACAGCTGAAGAAGACCCGGCCAGGTCCAGCTCAGGAAGCTGTAAAAGCTCGAGCAATGAGGGTATTGAAGCAGAAAAGAATGTGAGTCTATCCTCTATTTTATTTAAGAGTATGGTGAGGTTTAAAGCGGCTGTTGAGCTTCAAATTGACTGCTTGGTGGGCAGGTGTATAGTTGCATTAGAGGTCAAGTAACATTTAGCATCTGGGATAAGTGAGCTGTATAAACCCAGAGAATAAAGTGCTGAAAGAACTGAGAAAATACATTTGTGCGGGTACATTGTTGTAACCATATTATGAGGAAGAAAAACATTGTGTTAGTCACTTTTGACAGCTTTTCTCACAAGGGTTAGTTCTTGAAAGGGTTTGTTGTTACTTCGTCCAAAAAAAAAGAAAATTAAATGAAACAAGAACTGGTCCTTGTAACAGTTCCGACTTTGTAAACTCACCAACTTGCAATCCACTAAAAGAATTTTAAAATTTAAATAAAGGAGAAGAAAAAAAGGTTCTTCTTAAGCTATAGGTGATTACTCTATTAACTCCACCTGGATTTCATATGAAGCAAAAGTAGATGGCCCACTAATGATGGTGAATGTGCTGTTTACCTTAATACATTTCTCTACGTTTTGCTCTTGTTTAGGATAGTATTTTCTTTTTTTCATGTTGGATAGTTCTTCCAATTTGGGAGAAAACATTTTTTACTTGTTTGACACTTATAGTTTTTATTTTTATCTATTGAGAATGCATGATATATTTTGTTGAATATTCAACAGGTATGAAGGTCAACGTGACATGCTCTACAATCAGACGTACAACCTAGATCAAGTTTCATTTGCTGCTGAAGGAATCAAAGATGCTCAGCAAACAGTATGTTAAATGGAGTTTATGCTCTTTTTCTTTACTATTACTTTTTTCAGATACCTAGTTTTCTCCCATCTTGTTTATGAATTGCGTAACTCAAAATGGGCAGCTACCTGTAATTATCTTTTAGGTGTCTTGATGAAATTCAATTCTTTTATACCGTCGGTGTATTAAGGTTAAACTCTTAAAAAAACGATTACATGATTACACCTGTAGGATACTTGTCTATTGTTAGTTCTGATAATCCAAGTCCCTGCAAGCCTCATTTAGCCTTTCTTTGTTTGAAGTTTGAGTACTTAATTGATATTTAAATCTTAACATTCATTTCAAAAGGAACATACATGTTAATGGGAGAATCATTTTCTTTACCTCAATCCATTTGATTGAAAAATCTTGGTTTCTTGAGTTAGCGTCACTCACAACTCTGATTCAATGATGAGTACATCAAGTGAATGTTATTTGTGTAAATGAAGGAATACAACTTTAGTCTATTTAACTCATGGTCATCCTGGGTCAATAATTATTAGTTTTTTCAAGTCACTAAGGTTAATAATGTCGGACTTTTGTGCTATATCAATTCATGGCAAAGTGTATTTTTTCTTGATGGCTGCCCACTGGTCACAGCTCAAGGCTTATCAGGTGAACAATTGCCTACCTCCCCAGAGGTAGGGAGGTAGACTTATTTATCACGATGAACAGATTTCATTATGTGGCCTAGAGTTTCTATATCCTACGCGATCCCATGTTGGAGATTTGATGTTTGAAGCAACAATTGGATTCATTTATATACAGTAGAATTTGCAAGTACTAACTTGATTGTGTTCCAACAGATGTCAGCTTTGAAGTCGGCAAACAAGGAATTGAAAGGAATGATGAAGACAGTGAAGATTAATGATATAGATGTATGTATTCTTCGTGGTGGTTGTATGTTTTAGTATCCTTGTGCATTATCCTCAGTCCTTCCCGAATTTGTCGTGGTTGTTAATTGTGATATTATTATGCGTAAATTTAGAACCTGCAAGATGAAATGATGGACCTGATGGATGTGAGCAATGAAATTCAAGAGACTCTTGGTAGAAGCTACAGCGTGCCAGATGACATTGATGAAGAAGAACTCATGGGCGGTAAGCTTAAGTGGCAATATATTTATGTAGAGAAGTATAAATATGTCGGATGAGCATTTAAGTTGTCAATTTTTATGCAGAGCTTGATGCTCTGGAAGCCGACATGGACACTGAAGCCGAAGGTGTCCCTTCATATCTTCAACCTGAGCCCGATTTGGATGCAGAGCTTAGCCTACCATCAGCACCAACAGGACATGCACCCATTCCAGCTGGGAGAGCTAACCCGCAGGTAAAGACAAATGTTGTATGGCATAGTAATTAGTCTACCTGTACGTAGATAGTCAGTTATATGCATGTATATAGTCAGTTATATGCATGTATACATTTGTGTGCATATTAGAGCCTGCATCTTTTCGTATGAAAATGAAGTTATATTTATCTACTTGGAAAGCCTGCATTTTCGTATGAAAATGACATCTTCCTAGTCTGAGAGTGAAGGTTGTTATGCCTCCTCTCCCAGCCCTCTCCATTGCTTCTCTTTTTCCTGTTTTCTTTTTGTTTGGTTTCTGTTTTGTTGGGTTTTTTCTTCTTTCATGTAAAATGGATGTGTGAATGTACGTTGATGATTTTTCTTTGACTTGTGATGCACAGGCTGATGATGAACTAGGATTACCTGCTGTCCCTCGCGCATCAATTCGTGGTTAAATATAGGAGTGGGATACTGTTGATAACTTCTTTGGGATTACTCTTTGTTTGTTGGGGAAATCCTGGTGTAAACATAGTGTGCAGAATATATTTCATTGCCATTTCCAAATGGACTAGTGGTGATTCATTGTAATAATGGACAAAATACTTGATTGTATTATGCAATTCGGTATCTTATCCTACATCAACAAAGAAAAGAAATCACATGCAACATATAGGACTTCGGATTACTTTCCGTGTCTGGTTTTCTCCTATAAAATAGGTTGTTGAATTGCTGCAAAGATGCTCTATTTTGGTGCCGGTGCCATGTTCGGCTATCTTAATAGGTATTTAACGTCCTTGTCGAAACCTGGTAAAATGGTGATGGGATTTTGTGCGTGTAATATTGCTACTGGGTAAATCATTGTTCTTAATCCTGCAGTCCTGCTAATGAATTTTGACGAATTGTTTGTGCTCAATTGCATGCAAATTGCCGAGCATGAGACGGATCCAGCTTTATGAGTTTAACCTTTTAAGGTTCTTTGCATTGAGTCCGCTACATAGTTATTTGCACGTACAGTCAATACTTGCACAGACGTCTTGCATTCAGTACAAAAATCAGGACACAAATTGTTCTTCCTATTTCAGTACTGATAATTCTGATGTACTCATAATTTGCACCTTAAAATTACGGGTGTGGTACTGACAAATCTAAGATCCACTCAGAGATTTTCTTTTTCTTTTTTCATATTTATAGATAGGGATGTGGGAGACATTGAGTGGACTAAAAACGAAGTCACAGTTATTGTGTTAATCCCTAATAGTGTCATTCCCATTTGGAACATACTACTACATCCTAAAGAGGATTTACAGGGTTGAGTCTAAAGGATTTCCATTAATAACATTATGAAGGATGTTGTAATGAAGAAAAATTTGCCCAAAGAGAACAACTTCCTTTAGTTAAGATCCAGCTTTCCAAAGTCCAGCATCTGCCAAGCAGCTTCCGAACCGATCTCAGCAGTAGAACTTAGCCTGAAGTTGGTGCTCATCTTGCTGTTGGGAGATTGTGCTAAATATCTCAATCTTTCCAATTCTTTTCTCAGCGACCTGTACTGGGCTGCATACAGTTTAATATAAAATCAGATCATCATCTAGAGGATGTCCAGCTGCCAAACCATAATTGGGGAGGCAGGAACCAAGAAAAAGTTGAGAAACAAGTGACACCAACGAAGGAATAGCAATGGTAGATCAACCAATATGAAGTGAAAGAAAGACAGACAATGACACTAGCAAAGAGTTGCAATGGAAAATGGAACTTTTGAATCTCGGCAGCTATAGTATATTCCATTCATTGTCTTTCTATGGAAATTTTTTGTAATCCAGTTCCAGAAAGGGCAGATAAAGAGAGAACTTTTGAAACTTTTGGTGTTTTACTAGCTCATGAACAATAGAAACAAAATAAGACGAACACGAAGCAGTTAATTGATTGACTTTAACAATTATAGGGTGCAACTAAATTCCAGCACTTAAGTCGTCCAGGAAAGACGAAAAAGAAGGCAAAAGAAAGCCATTAGCTGTTAAATAGCTACTTAACTAAACTATAAAATAAGTATTATGGACTGATTGATTGACCCAAAGATAAATAACTCACCATCAACAATGACTTTTTCCTGCTGAAGTCTGAGCATCTGTTGCTTTAGCTCTCTATTCTCCATTGACAAAGCAACACGTTTCTGAAGCAGAGAAGCAACCTTGGCAGCTAGCTCTGACTCAAGAGCCTGCATTCAAAAATGGAACTTTCGCCACTCGGTTACACAACACAACAGTGTGTCAGATTAAGCACCAACCAGAGTGCTAAGTATGTAACACCAGATATTGTGTTGCTTGCAAAAACATGAACGATAGTTACAAACTGATGCACGCAGCATTTAGACCACCATCGACTTTTTATTTTTATTTTTTTGACTGGTAAATTTAGGTTATCAAAGACAGTTGTGTAAGAACCATATCTAGCACACACAGTAATGTTGTCAACTACGATTTAAAACATTCTCAATTATTATAAAACTACTTAATATAACATTGGGATCTCAACTATGATTTCAAATCATGGTCTTCTCTCAAGTCAATGTGAAAGTGATTAATCAACAATTGACGTGTAACCATGAAAACTTTAGTTTTACAAGAAAAGTCGGATTAGTCTTTGCAGTTCCTTAATCTGTGCTGTTACAACTTATATGTGAAGCTCAAGCCATATTCACATTATGAACTATTCATTAAAGGAAGGCTTCGGGAAAAAGTCATATAGTAGAAATGGTAACAGTGCAGTATCTCCTACATGATAGCAAGTACCTCATATGTGTTAACAGTTCTCTCTAGTTCAGCAATATATTGAAGTTTACGGACCCTTGACCGCTGTCCAGGGTGCCTGTATACAAATAGCCAAAATAATTATCATGTATTATACACTTTTCTAGAGACAAAAATCATCTTAGAATGACATAAATCCTCCTAATAAGTAACAATAATAAAAATAAATCCTCCAGATAGGCTGAGCTGAAAACGAATATGAAACTAGAGCACACTCTTAGGTGTGTGCACGATTTTATTATAAAAAGTTCTTGGTAATTACTCCATCCGGTCCAAAATAAGTGCGGCTTAAGGCTCCACCACACCCTTAAGAAAACCATTTATTGGCATTAATCATAAGGGTTATCTGACTAAATTACCCTTTATATTTTCTCAAATAACCCTTTTCTCTCCTCATACTTTTTAGATAATTTATTGGAGCAAGAGTGGATCTGGAAAATAGATAATTAGTAACTTCTTGGTATCCTAAAACCACACTTATTTTGGACAAAATTTGCTTGGCTAAAATGACATTTAAATGGACTGGAGGTAGTAATATAAATAAAAATTGGAAATATTTTTAAAAACAATTGTTGGTACAACTTCCGAGAAAAGTTTGACAAAAATAATAGGGGAACATAGATAATACAGCATCATAGCAATCTCCTCTATTACCTACTGGTATGTCGGGAACCAATTGGCCATGAATATCGTAAGGTGTTGTTTCTCACAAATCCCAGTATAGCCCAGAAAATTGAGTGTTGACGCTATCTTAAGTACCACTAGTAATTAGGGACATGGGCAACTTTTGGCTTAAAGAATGATTACTCAATGGGCTGGTATTTTATTTGTGGTGTAGATGATTTAACTATGCCAGTTAAGGTTTGCAAATGAAATTCATTGACTAAATCCACCGATGAACGAGTATTGGGGAAAAAATGTAAGGAGCAAGGAGAGGTTAGCCGCATGGTGAAAGGGATTCGAGAGACATCGTTGCAAACATTTTCAGCATTTTTAATTCCATGGAGAAGAGTTTATCAAGACCGTTTTTTCTTGAATAATTGAAGAGCATGATAAACCTTCTTTTCAGCACCTTTAATACCTCCACACAAGATTTGGTGTAGAAGGCCTAACAGGCACATCAAATTTACAATGACGCAAGACATTTGACCATATGTCTACACTGAGTAAGAAGCATCTCAACAATTTGAGTACCAAAGTGGAAAGACGTTTACATAGGATTGAAGGAACCAAAATAGCATCATTTTTGGAGAGGATGGTAATATCCAGTTTTGCAAAGTGAGATTTTATGCCTAATTTTGAAAGTGACATTCTTTATAAAACAGACGGTATTTCATAAAGGAACTCTCTCAGAGTTTTCTGGATTTTCCTTTTCATATAGAAACCTTGCTGATCTTTTTAAAGTCAGATGAGCCTTTAAGTGCATTATTACAAGTCATAAGTCCTTTAGGGAGAATGTCAGTTTACCATGAATATCAAGCTACACAAAGGAAGATTACTAACACTCAAAATATGTGTATCCTTTATCAGTTACCACAATCATTACGTCTTTTGAAGATATTGCAAACTGCTCCCTCTATGCAGCTAAGTCAATGAGATTATTAGGATTTGGTAGCCATTTAATCAAACTGAAATAATATTTTTTAAGCTCCTAAATCATGCTAATGGCAGTTGCTTTTTCCTATAAAATAAGCAATATGAAGTTTGTATTTATACAAGAGGATGCTGACCCTGTACAAAACACAGACTAGAAATATTAGCAATTATATAAGGTGCATGCCTCGTATTTTCAGGAAACGTTTGGAATGATGTTGCTCTACCAAAAAATATAGACAGATTTAACAAGCGAAAAGCAGATATAGATAATAGATTATCAACTAATAATCAAAAGTCTTGGAATAAGCATAAGAGTCCGGAATCTAACCGTTTCATTGCCTTTGCCTCAGCATTAACATCATTAGCTGCACCAGACACATTGCTTGCTAACTCCGATTGTGCAGCTCCAGACACAGAAATACACCTATCTAAATACTGTAAAGGGTTTGGGGACACATATTCCGACAATGCTGAAACAATAGCATTCTCAGAAAAGGTTATATTGCTCTTTCCACGCGGCGAATTAGGACCATAGATACAATTAGTCTTTGAACTACTATCCGATTCACAAGATGCATTTGATTCAGTTTCGTCAAATTTATCCAAACCTTCAAATGAAACAAGACCACCCAAAAGTGTCAAAGAATCACTAGCTGATCTCCTATGCATCATGCCACCAGAATTTGAGTCCGATTCATTCAGCAGCTCATCAAGCCATGCAGGCTGCTCCTCTAAGATGGAACTCTGCGAAATGGATTTATGATGTCGAGGAGGTAACGGGTTATGTTGGTGTAGTGTTGTGGTAAAATGGTCTTGAACTGGACTAGTTAATGGTTTCTTCTGAAACGGGCAGCGAGGCGGAAGATGAGCTTGTCTTGACATGGTGAGCTTAACTACTAAGTGACCCTATCAAAGCTTTATGATTTTGTTTTTCACTCCTTCACAACAGAATCTAATACAAGAGGTCTTTCTCCCATGTTTCTTTCACCATCTTATTGCCTAAATTCTACAAAAAGTTTTACAAAATATGAAAATTAGAAATTATATTTTGTTAAAAAAAAAGTATAAGAAATCAACCCAAAATTCTATGAGAACAGAAAATCCAAGAATTTTATATTGGAGAGTAAAATAAGCAAAAGTGTAACATTTTACAGTTGGGAGTTAAGTCTTGGCAAGAGAATCTATAGCTGGAAACACATAAGAGCTTATGACATTTTATAATCTGAATTTGTTTCCCTGTTTATCATTATAGAAAAAGAAAAAAAAAAGAACTGCTCAAAATACTATTTAAGCTCATTGCTACAATTAAATTACAATAATCAGCCTATTTTATTTGCAAATTTAACTGAATGAGCCAGGGGAGCAAAAGAGAAAAATAAAACAGAAAGAATTTTGAGTTCACTCTGAAAACATCCATTAAACCCTCTATGAAACAGCAAACCAAGAAACCAAAAATACCCAAATTGCAGAAAAGGAGTAATGCATGTATACATAATCTAGAGAAGGAAAAGAATAGGAAGCAAGATAAGGCATGCTAAACAATCCACATTCCCCATTGATTAAACACTAAACCCTCAAGATTTTCCTTCACTTTGACCACTATTTTTAGCAACAAAAAACACATTGCCAAAAGGAAGAATATCAAGAAAATTGTTGCAAAAACCAAAAAAGAAATGAACCCCACAAACAAAAAAATGTAAAAAAAAAAAAAAAATTCTTTCTAAATTCTTGAAAAAATACTCTGGGCATACCTTATTTCTTCTCTTTCTTGGTGGTTTTTTCTTTCTTTTTTTTTTGGAAGGAGAGTGAGAAAAAGAGAAGCAGTAGCTTTGAGTGTTTATGTTTGTTTTTTTTTTTGCAAAATGCAAATGCCAATGTTGTTTAAGCAGCAGCAAGTTGATAGATTAGATAACAGAGTCACTCTCTCACTGTATTCCTAATTTACCAATGGACAATGTTGTTTAAGAGAGAATTTGATATGTACTATTTGCCAGCTTTGAGTTGTTCACAGCTCATCTTCACTTTTCTTATGTTGCGTATAAAAATTTTAACTTTCCCTTTTTTTCCTTTGTTTCTTTCCAAATAAATTGCATTTTCTTTAGAGATTAATTTAAGACTCAATAGTATAACACATTCACACATCTATGTAACAGCATCTATATATATAAGAATCATTCACTATAAAAGCCTAGTGTTTTTCACAACCGATTTTCTATGTTATAACAATCATGTTTATGACAGTACGCTCCTTGTAAAATTACCTCTCTATAACAGTGATGTAAATTTTCTAAGATTATTATTAATAATAATTCTAAATATTTTAATCAATTTTTTTATAAATTTAATATAAAACTTATAATAGAAATATATATTTAAAAGATAAAAGTGCATTCCATGAAAATATACACATTATTATTATATTTTTCTGAAGATCTCAAATGATATATTTTTCATTCGAAAAATGCCAAAAGATATTTAAAAGATTTATTTATACTTTTTGAAGATATACATATCATTCTTTTTTATTTGAAGATCTACACATGAATATTTTATATTAGACAAATGCCAATAATATATCAAAATAATATTTTCATATTCTTTTAAGAGATGCACATCATAATTTTTTATTTGAAGGGATTTGCATGTGATACTCTTTGGATGTTTAAATATTTGAGTGAGTTTCTCTTAGTGCATAGGTAATAAAATTTGAAGAACTCACTAAAATTATTCGTTTAGAAAATTCAAGTTATTCTTTTAATTTTTTCATGTCATACGGGGTCTAACAGCTTGTTTGGATGGCCCTTACCTATTGTATTGTATCGTATTGTTAGTTTAAATACAACATTTATTTTGATTGTTATTTAAATTTATTGTATCGTATCGTTAAATTCGTCGTTACGCGACGAAAAGTGCCACTTTATGGAACGACGAATTTGGTGTGGTGGCGTTGTTACCTTGACTTTTTCTCTGATCTTGCCCATCCTTATTATTAAATAATCACATTTTATCCTTTATCCTACTTTTATATATAATAATTCTACTCAGTATCCTATTTTTTCGTAGTAATGTTGTTGGTGCGTGACATCATGAAACGACGGCAAACGATACAATCTATCCAAACATTATATTCATCACAATACAGTGCAATACAATACAATACGATACGATACATTATAAACAATAATCCAAACAAGTTATAAACGCCAAGTTATTCCTTTGGAAACAAAGGTGGCATTGTGCCAATACAAAAAAGATAATCCTACCATCACTCATGAAGAATTAGAGGAGAAGTAGATTTTTTTACCTTTATATGTGATATTAAAAAAGAAAAAAAAGTTTGGCTAATTTTTATCTATAACAACTAACATATATTCAAACGTCAAATGTTGGTATAAGTGTATAACAGGAATTTACTATAAAAGTTAAAAAATTCGGAACAAACGATGCAGTAATAGAGATGTTTGACTGTAGTATTTACGTTGATTGTTATTTTAATTTTATTATATCATATTCGTTATTACATAACGATGAAAAGATCTATTTTACGTAACGATTGATGTGGTCCTATCGTTACCTTCTTTTTCCTCATCTTGGCTCTTGCCCTTACTATAACTCTATTTTACTCTTCACTCTACCTTTTTAATAACTCTACATCATATTCTATTTTTTCTTTATAATATTGTATTATTTTTTAAATTGCTGATGTGTAATTTTATAGAACGACAAAAAATAATAGTATAATATATTAGAATATTATATACACTAAAATAATACAGTATAATATCATACAATATATTAAGAAATGATGCGTAACAACAATCCAGACAAGCTGTAAAGGAACAATATTCTTTAGCAGAACTTTTTCCGTTCTGAAACTCGAATAAAAGAACTCTAACGAATGGATGGATATCACCTAAATCTTTGGTGTCATGTTCTTAGAGATTACTTAGGAGTCGTTTGGTATGAGGTATAAGAATGTATAGTGTTGGCATACAAATTTAATACCATCCTTAATATTTTTTTGTTAGCAATTTTAGTATAAATTATCCCAGGATTAAAATTAGTATTGAGATAACTTATATTCTGTAGAGGGTGCGGTAATTAGTGCGGAATAACTTATACTTGTATGGGTCAAAATCAGATTGAGGACTAAGTCGTGCAGAGATGAACGAGGGAGTGACTTGGAAATCGTTAAGAGTGGCGTGATCATGGTCGATCAATAATTTCATGAGTCGAACAGCTCGACAATCGATCGTGGTCGAGGTCGAGCAGTAGAGTTAGAAATAACGGCTAGTTTTATATTGGGATCTACAAAGGAAATATTCTACTGAATATTCCTTCTGTTTGTATTTTAGGATTCTTTGGGAATATCCCATATAAATAGAAAGAAAGAGGAGGAAAAAGGCACGTAAGATTTCATATGATAAGAACACTTGTAAAGGATAAGCTCTCACAGAAAATACAAAGAACTACTTTTTACCAAGATTCATCATTTTTGTGAACTATTCTATTGTGATTGCCATCAGATCCAAGAAAGTGGATGATATTGTGTCTTACCCGTGTCATTCATTATCGTTAGAGAAAGGAATCCTTCACCCTTTTCAACATTGGATGAATCTTCCCCTCTATTTACATTTATTGATATTTAATATTTTTTATTGCTTACTCTCTTTGCACCATATAACATCTGATTACATTTATTGTTCATATTTCATTCTGAGTATACTGTTGTTCACGTTAATCGTTATAAATCTAGAATTATTATCTCTAACTAGGATTGTCCTATTTTGATAAATCATTAATTAGTTTAACCGAGGATCAACACATTTTTTTTTGTCAAACAATATCTTCTTCTTAGAAATTATGCAATGTCATTTTTAATACAACATAAAAAACAGTGGATAAAAATAATATCAGGATAATTAATCCTAGTATAACTAATCCCGTCATAATTTATCTCGGCATAAATCGTATTCAAACCAAATGATCCCTTAATAAGTTAGTTGCACTTTTTCACTTTATGCATTGGTAATATCGAAAGTTTTGAAAAGCCAAAATTTGCAAAAATCTTTTTAGTTTATTGGCATTTTTTGTGGTGATCAATACATTTGTTTTATTCTTGATATCTTTTGTAATCTTTAAATGACTTTAGCTAAAATAAAATTTTCAAATTCCATTCATTCCAATTTCGTGTTCAATTTTATCTTTAATAATTTTTAATTCATATTTTCTTTAATAAGGTTTAAAGATATTTTAGTTTTTTTAATTTAACTTCTATTCAAACACAAACTGCATATTTGTAAAATTAGTTTCAACTATTTAAAGTATTTTTAAACACTTAATGCTTATCAAGTTATTCTTAAGTACTCTTTCTGTCTCAGCTTACATGGTACTACTTGAGATAAAATTTAAGAAAAAAAAAAGACTTTTGAAATTTATGGACTAAAATAAGTTTTAAATATTTATATGGTTATAAATTATCTTGTCACGACCCAATTCCATATTAGGTCGTCATGGCGCCCAACACCGTTGTTAGTTAAACCAACTGATTAAACTAGTGATTTCCCGTTTAAATAGTGTACTAAATGGGTAACACTTTCTCATTTGTAAAAAGATTTAGAAATATGCAAAAGGAACGTAATTAAACGGAAGCAAATGAGTACAAATCGTAATCATGTAAACAAATCCAAAATCATAAGACTACTAGTGTGTGTGCCAAGACCTGGTGTCACAAGTATGTGGGCAATCTAGTAGAATATACAAAAGAATACTAGCATATTGTCTGAAAGGAAATAGATAAAAAAAAAATATAACATAAAGAAGACTCTAGCTGCTGCAGGACGGCTCAGAAGGCAGCTCACCGTGGAGTCTCGGGGTAGGGATCAAATCTGCGCACCAGACTGGTAACCACATGCACCTACCTCAGATCCTATACATTTAAGTACAGAAGTGTAGCGTGAGTATATAAATAATATGTACCCATTAAGTATCTAGTCTAACCTCGAAGAAGTAGTGAAGAGGGGTCGAATCCGACACTTACTAAGGGCCAACAATATGATAATATGAAATTCTAATTAAGCATGATATGTAAATATAACAATAAAATCCAGAACAAGAAAATAACTGTACAATTCTTCACCATATTTAAGAACCCAAATCACTTCCTTCAATTAAAATAAATGATCTCCCTGACAGTGGATTTATACAATTTATAAAAGGGACTTTCCATTCTATTATTACGCACAAAACTCCATCGAGGACGTTCGGCCCAATCCAACATAAATATAAAATGTGCACTGCATAGGGTCGAATAACACGAACATATGTTGCATATATTAATATGTCGAGGCGAACGACCCGCTCCCATGAGAGTAGTGGAAAGAATTACCCCATTTGTGGAACATACTTGCGACGCGGTCAAATATAAATCTATCAATAAATCATAACTCTTTCTTGATACTTTTCAAAATAAAGACAATTCATCTTGAAGCTTTTAACTCTTAAAAACCCTTAACTTAATTCTATTTGACACAACTAACAAATATAGTAAAATAATGGTGTTCACAAAGTATGGTATAAACCTAAAACTACCCGGACATAAATAGGAATAGTAGCTGTGTATGGATGCTCTTCACTTCGTGCATATGTAGCCTCTGCAAATAACAACACATACTAATCAAGTTCACCTATGGGGTAAATCCCCTCTTACAAGGTTAGAAAATAGACTTACCTCGTCTCAACGCCTATTTCTCAATTCAAGAATGCACTCAAACCTCCAAATTTGACGCCAAAAGACTCGAAACTAGTCAAACAATACATAAATTAATCAATCTATGCTCAAAACTTCATATCCCTTTATTAAAGTGATTACCTAACCCAAAATACAAGATTCCTAATGTGATGACCCAAAAGGTCATCCCGTGTAATTTTATCTAAATTTGTGTTCCGAGGTCGTGAAAACCTCCTTATATCTCACCTGATTTACATGCGCAGCCCGGCGTATAGCCGGGAAGCCGTTATGTGAAAAATGATAAAAATAATATTTTTGTGTTGAAATTTGAATAAGGTCGGCTTTGATCAATATTTTTAGTAAACGGACCCGAATCCGTGATTTGACGGTCCCGGAGGGTCCGTAGAAAAAATATAGGACTTGGACGTATGCCCGAAATCGAATTCCGAGGTCCCAAGTCCGAGATATGAACTTTTAAAGAAAATTGTTTTCTGAAAAATATAAAACTTTTTAAAAATGAGATTTGATGTGAAACCTGTTATGCCGGGCCCGTATTATGGTTCCGCATCCCGGAACAGGTTCAATATGCCTTATATGTATTATCTGTGAAATTTGGTGAGAAACGGACTTAGTTTGACGTTATTTGGATCGAAAATGAAAAAATTAGAAGTTTTTGAAGTTTAAAAGAATTTCATTGATTTTGAGGCTTAATTCGATGTTTATGATGTTATTTTGGTATTTTGATTACTTGAATAAGTCCGTAGGATGTTTGTGAGGTCGTGTGTGTATTTGGTTCTGAGCCCCGAGGGCTCGGGTGAATTTCGGGTAGGCGTCGGAGTGCAAAAAGCTTTAGAAAATCTGGTGCAATTGCTGTCATCTGGTGTCCAGGAATTTACCCTATGCGAACGCACTCAAAGGGGTGCGAACGCACAGGGTTATAGAGGTCAGGAGGTCAGGGTCAATTTTTTCTGTGTGAACGCACCACATGGGATGCGAACGTGGAGGGCATGTTTGGGGACACTGTGCGAACGCACCATGTAGGTCGCGAACGCACATCATAGGAGGGGTACCTGGGGGCTGGGTGCAAAATACCCTGTGCGAACGCGGCCCCACAACCGCGAACGCACTGTTTAGTAAATCCAAGCCTCCACGAATGCAGCCTGGGGCCCGCGAACGCGGAGAGTAAATTCGTCCAGCCATTTTTAATACCCAAAAATAGAATCCAACGAGATTTAACCCATTTTTCTCAAAATTCTTCTTCCCCAACTCTCTTAGGCGATTTTGGAGCACCATTTCCACCATAGCTTCATAGGAAGGTAATCTTAATTTTATTTTCTTCCATTTTCATCAACAGTTATTAGCTTCTAAACCTAAAATCATGGAATTAAAGGGTAGAAATTGGAGTTTTGGGAAGAGTTAGTGCTTTTTGAATTTTTGAGAATTTGACCTCATTTTAGGGTCGGATTTCAAACAAATTGTATATTCGGGCTCGTGGGGAAATGGGTGATCGGATTTTGGTCCGAACCTCGTGTTTGGACCAAGCGGGCCCGGGGTCAAATTTTGGAAATTTTGGAAGAATGTTGGAAAATCTATAATTAGGATTTGGAATTGAATTGTTGAATAATTATTGATATTATTGAGTCGATTATGCCTAGATACGATTGTTTCGGGGCCGGATTCGAGAGGAAAAGTGGTGCTAGAGGCTTGATTTGCATTCTTGGAGTCGAGGTAAGTGTTTGGCCTAACCTTAGCTTGAGGGAATAGGCATTGAGTCTTAATTGCTACGTGTTTATTCCATGTTCAATGTATAGGTGAGGTGACGAGTACCTATATGTTGTTGTCGAGCATGACCGTGAGTCGGATATTTGCAATTATATGATATTTATTGGTTTTTATTGTGTTTATGGGTTTAATATCAATTTGATAGCTATTCATTTGGTGGAGATTCTTTGTTATGAGTATTGTTGAGTAGTAGATTGGTTGAGGAACATTATGTTGGGTTATACACTCGTGTAGGATTGGTTATAGCTGTGTCCCTTGCCGGGACGATATTATTCTTATTGATTATTTCCGTGTATTTTAGGTTTCTTATTGTTGATTTTCATGCCAACTGTTGCTTTTATGTTGTTATACACGAGGGTACATTCCGTGCCATATTTTATATTGTTATGCACGAGGGGACATTCCGTACCGTGTTTATGATTATTATGCACGAGGGGACATTCTGTGCCGTGTTGAGATTCGGAGTTTCTTGGTCGGATGAGTGTGAGGCGAGCTTTCAGAAGCTCAAGACAGCCTTGACAACGACACCAGTGTTAGTTTTGCCCACAGGTTCAGGGCCATATACCGTGTATTGTGATGCTTCACGGGTGGGACTTGGTGCAGTGTTGGTGCAGGGTGGCAAGGTTATAGCCTATGCTTCTCGTCAGTTGAAGGTTCATGAGAAGAACTATCTAGTTAATGATTTAGAGTTAACAACTATTGTTCATGCGTTGAAGATTTGGAGGAATTATCTGTATAGGGTGCCATGTGAGGTGTTCACGGATCATAAGAGTTTGCAGTATCTGTTCAAGCAGAAAGAGTTGAACATAAGGCAGAGGAGATGGTTAGCGCTGTTGAAGGATTATGACATTACCATCTTATATCATCCGGGGAAGGCCAATGTGGTGGCCGATGCTTTGAGCCGAAAGTCAGCCAGTATGGGTAGTCTTTCTTATATACCAGTCGGAGAGCGGCCGCTCTCTTTGGATGTTCAGGCCTTGGCCAACCGGTTCATGAGATTGGAGGTTTCTGAGACTGGCAGTGTTTTGGCCCATACTGTGGCCCGTTCTTCATTGTATAATCATATCGGGGCAGGCAGTATGATGATTGTAATTTATGTGTTCTTAGAGATACGGTCCAGCCCGGAGGTGCCAAGCAGGTCACAGTTGATGATGAGGGAGTCTTGAGGATGCAGGGTCGGATTTGTGTACCTGATGTTGATGGCATTCGTGAGTTGATATTGCAGGAGGCCCATAGTTCCCGGTATTCCATTTATCCGGGTGCCGCAAAGATGTACCAGGACTTGCGGCAACATTATTGGTGGCAGAGGATAACAAAGGATATTGTAGCATATGTAGCTTGGTGCTTGAACTGTCAGCATGTTAAGTACGAGCACCAAAGACCCGGTGGTTTGACGCAGCAGATTGAGCTTCCCGAGTGGAAGTGGGAGCGTATCACCATGGAATTCGTAGTTGGACTCCCACAGACTCAGAGGATGTTTGATGCAGTGTGGGTCATTGTGTATAGGCTGACCAAGTCAGCACACTTCATTCTTGTATCAGTTTCGTATTCTTCGGAGAAGTTGGCAAAGATCTACATCAGGGATATTGTTCGCCTGCATGGTGTGCCTGTGTCCATTATTTCTGATCGAGGTACTCAGTTTACCTCTCATTTCTGGAGAGTATTTCAGCGTGAGTTGGGCACACGGGTTGATTTGAGCACAACATTTTATCCTCAGTCGGACGGATAGTTCGAGCGTACTATTCAAATTTGGAGGATATGTTGCGAGCATGTGTCATTGATTTTGGAGGTTCATGGGACCAGTTCTTGCCTTTAGCTGAGTTTGCCTACAACAACAGCTATTAGTCGAGCATTTAGATGGCTCCGTATAAGGCGTTGTATGGTAAGTGGTGTCGGTCGCCGGTTGGGTGGTTCGAGCCGGTAGAGGCTAGATTGTTGGGTTCTGAGTTAGTCCAGGATGCCTTGGACAAAGTGAAGATCATTCAGGATAGACTTCGTACAGCTCAGTCCAGGCAGAAGAGTTATGCAGACCGTAGAGTTCGTGATTTGGTCTTCATGGTTGGTGACCGAGTATCCCATGAAGGGCGTGATGAGGTTCGGAAAGAAGGGCAAGTTGAGCCCTAGGTACATTGGTCCATTTGAGATTCTGGATAAGGTAGGAGAGGTGGCCTACAAACTTGCCTTGCCACCTAGTTTATCAGCCTGCATCCTGTGTTTCACGTATCTATGCTCCGGAGGTATATTGCGGATCCATCTCATGTACTTGACTTCAGCGGTGTCCAGTTGGACAAGGATTTGATTTATGAGAAGGAGCCGGTAGCCATATTATCTTGGCAGATTCGTCAGTTGAGATCGAAGAGTTATTCTTTGGTTCGTGTGAAGTGGAGAGGTCAGCCTATTGAGGCAGCTACCTGGGAGTCCGAGTCCGATTTGTGGAGCCGATATCCCCATCTTTTCCCCGATTCAGGTATCATTCTATGTCCGTTCGAGGATGAACGGTTGTTTTAGAGGTGGAGATTGTGATGAACCAAAAGGTCATCCCGTGTAATTTTAGCTAAATCTGTGTTCCGAGGCCGTGAAAACCTCCTTATATCTCACCTCGATTTGTGTGTGCAGCCCGAGCGTATAACCGGGAAGCCGTTATGTGAAAAGCTGATAAAAATGATATTTTTGTGTTGAAATTTGAAAACGTTGGCTTTGATAAACATTTTTGGTAAACAGACCCGGATCCGTGATTTGACGGTCCCGGAGGGTCTGTAGGAAAAATATGATACTTGGGCGTATGTCCGGAATCGAATTCCGAGGTCCTAAGTCCGAGAAATGAATTTTTAAAGAAAATTATTTTTTGAAAAATATAAAGGTTTTTTAAAATGAGATTTGATGTCAAACTTGTGATGCCGGGCCCGTATTATAGTTCCGGAGCCCGGAATAGGTTCAATATACCTTATATGTGTTATCTGTGAAATTTGGTGAGAAACGGACTTAGTTTGACGTGATTCGGATCGAAAATGGAAAAATTAGAAGTTTTTGAAGTTTAAAGGAATTTCATTGATTTTGAGACTTAATTCGATGTTTATGATGTTATTTTGGTGTTTTGATTACTTGAATAAGTCTGTAGGATGTTTATGAGGTCGTGTGTGTATTTGGTTTTGAGCCCCGAGGGCTCGGGTGAGTTTCAGGAGGCGTCGGAGTGCAAAAAGCTTTAGAAAATCTGGTGTAATTGCTGTCCAGAGATTTACCCTAGGCGAACGCACTCAAAGGGGTGCGAACGCACATGGTTATAGAGGTCAGGGGGGTCAGGGTCAATTTGTTCTGTGGGAACGCACCACATGGGATGCGAACGCGGAGGGTATGTTTGGGGACACTGTGCGAACGCACCATGTAGGTCGTGAACGCACAACATAGGAGGGGCACATGGGGGGTGGGTGAAAAATACCCTGTGCAAACGCGGCCCCACAACCGCGAACACACTGTTTAGTAAATCCAAGCCTCCGCGAACGCAGCCTGGGGCCCGCGAACGCGGAGAGTAAATCCGTCCAGTCATTTTTAATACCCAAAAACAGAATCCATACGGGATTTAACCCATTTTTCTCAAACTTCTTCTTCCTCAACCCTCTTAGGCGATTTTGGAGCACCATTTCCACCATAGCTTCATAGGAAGGTAATCTTAACTTCATTTTCTTCCATTTTTATCAACAATTATTAGATTCTAGATCTAAAATCATGGAATTAAAAGGTAGAAATTGGGATTTTGGGAAGAGTTAGGGCTGTTTGAATTTTTGGGAATTTGACCTCATTTTGGGGTCAGATTTCAAAACAAATTGTATATTCGGGCTCGTGGGGGAATGGGTGATCGGGTTTCGTATTTGGATCAAGCGGACCCGGGGTCGAATTTTGGAAATTTGGAAGAATGTTGGAAAATCTATAATTAGGCTTTGGAATTGAATTGTTGAATAATTATTGATATTATTGAGTCGATTATGTCTCGATACGATTGTTTCGGGGTCGGATTCGAGAGGAAAAGTGGTGCTAGAGGCTTGATTTGCATTCTTGGAGCCGAGGTAAGTGTTTGGCCTAAGAGGGTTGAGNTTTGATAGCTATTCATTTGGTGGAGATTCTTAGTTATGGGTATTGTTGAGTAGTTGATCGGTTGAGGAAAATTATGTTGGGTTATACACTTGTGTAGGATTGGTTATAACTGAGTCCCTTGTCGGGACGGTATTATTCTTGTTAATTATTTCCGTGTATTTTAGGTTTCTTATTGTTGATTTTCATGCCAACTGTTGCTTTTATGTTGTTATGCACGAGGGGAAATTCTGTGCCATATTTTATATTGTTATGCACGAGGGGACATTCTGTGCCGTGTTTATGATTATTATGCATGAAGGGACATTCCGTGCCGTGTTGATGATATATATATGCACGAGGGGACATTTCGTGTCGTGATTGTGATGTTTGATGCACGAGGGGACATTCCGTGCCATGTTTATGTTATTTTATGCACGAGGGGACATTATGTGCCATGTTTATGTTGTTTATGCACGAGGGGACATTCCGTGCCATATTTTATATTGTTATGCACGAGGGGACATACCGTGCCGTGTTATGCTAAAAATATGCACGAGGGGACATGCCGTGTCGTTGTTCTTCACTGTTTAATTCGTGTTGTTAATTCTCGTTACTATTTTCGGTTATTTGGACTATTGCTTCGTTTTGTCATTTCAGTATTTGCTATCCCTTTTCCCCAGCATGTTTCCCCGTTATTGTACTTACTGTTTATTTCTTGTGGTTATTTCCAGTTATATTTTATTTAAACTGCACAGGTGATATTATTTGTCGTGTCCTAGCCTCGTCACTACTTCGCCGAGGTTAGGCTCGGCACTTACTTAGTACATGGGGTCGGTTGTACTGATGCTACACCTGCACTTCTTTATGTTGTGCAGATTACGGAGCCGGACCCAGTGGACATTGAGCGAGGAAGTATCCTTCAGTCCACGGCGACACCGAGGTAGTTCTGCAGGCGTCCGCAGGCCTTGGCGTCACCATCTATTTCTTTCCTTCTGTCTTATCTTGTATTTCTAGACAGCTACACTTGTTTATTTCAGATTCATGTTTTTAGTAAATCTTAGATTGTCCGTGAAATTGTGGCACCAGTTCTGGGGGTGTATTTAAGGAAATTTCGTAAGAGTTATTATTTAAGTTGTTGAATTTCTTATCTTCCGCATTCTTATTTCTATTTGTTCTTGTATATCACTTTTTTAAATGCTAAATAACAAAGGAATAAATCAGAATAATCAGTAACATTGGCTTGTCTAGCGGGTTCAACGTTAGACGCCATCACAGCCTGAAGGTGTGATTTCGGGTCGTGACACCTAAAATTCGCCCCGGGCTCACATGCCGGATTCCGAATTTTTTTGAAGAAAGTTGTTACCCATAACCTAAGGAACATAAATATATGATTTTCACTGAGTTTCATGATCATTTTCGTGGTAGAATCTCATTTTTATTATACCGTAGGTTTTTCATCTAAACCCATGATTTCTACCAATTTTCATGTGGAAATCTACCTATAATCTATGTATTAAACTCATATTTAGTAGACGTTACTTACCTAATAAAGCTAGATGGAAATCCTCTCCTTAGAAGCTCTCAAATCGCCCAAGAGTGGAAGGAAAATGTGATAAAAATGGCCCTAGCCCATAATAAATGAGGCTCACTACCTCCAGCGGTTTCCGCACTTGCGGTCATAGGGCCGCACCTGTGCCCTCACTTCTGCGGACAAGAGTCCGCTTCTGCGGGAAATCACTGGGTTGGTTGGGGTCGCTTCCGCGGACGAGTTCCATCTTCTGCGGAGAAAGGGCCACACCTGCGGAACTTGGGTTGCCCTCCCGTAGCCGCTTCTGCGAGTCCTGACTTGCACCTGCGGCTGGCCAAGAGCAGGTGCTGTTTTGACAGATCTGGTGCATCAGCTGCTGCTCCAAATTCTATGACTCAAGAACTTCACAACCTCTTCGTTGTGAGTGATTGTAGCGAGGTTATTCTCTTGGGATATATTTTGGGATAATTAGAGTTTCATCTCTAATTTTGTACTTTTTTTTATTACCAGTTGTTATGATGAAATTGATCCTCTCCTCTTGTAGATGTAGGTCACCTTGATCGAACCACGTTAAATTTGTTCCTTCTTTATCTGCTTTAATTTCCGTTATTATCAACTTGCATTGTCTTTGTTATTGTCATTATAACTTTGTTTGGCTAAATTTCGCACTACCCTGGTTCCCGATCCTAACAAATTGGTATCAGATCCATATCTAACCGGGTTAGTTTAAATAACCAATATGACTTTAACAAAGACTTATGTTGAGAAATTTGACCGAAGTGCAAACTTGGGGATGTGGCAATTAAAGATGGAAGCTATCCTAATTCAGGATGGCTTAGACTTGACATCGCAAGGAAAGGAGAAAAAGACGGATGAGGAGTTTGTTATCATAGACAAAAAGGAAAAATCAAGTATCATCTTAAATCTCTCAAATGAGGTTTTACGTGAAGTTTCTGTAGAAACCACAGCCAAAGGAATGTGGGAAAAATTGAAAACCTTGTGTCGCGCCCCCCCTTTTCTCTCGGGGGGTCCCGGGGTTTCCACATTTTTGAGACAACTCCCTTCCTTTTGGGATGGGATATGGGATTTGAAGAGTCGTCACCTAACGGATTAAGATGCGTTAGGGCACCTAGAGCAAATAACTCATGAAACTAGTTTGCATCACCAGAGATCGGGTAAGGGCTCAAATTACCTCGAGGGGAAGGTGTTAGGCACCCCTCGAGGTCCACAATGGTGGGTCCCGTCCGAACTTAATTAAGTGAATTAATATTTAAAGAAAAATATAGCAATTTAAACAACTATTATTTAAAACAGGAATTAGAGGGGTCCTAAGTTTTTTACCCTATAGGATCATTTCTATGCAATACTTGGTAACTTTTCCCAAATTGGGGTGCTACACATAGTATTAGCGCACATGTTATCATCTCCTTTAATACCTAATTACTATCTTTCAGTTGTTACTTAAAACGTTCTAGTAGCTTCTAACTCGTTCCTTATGTGTGCACTACCCATCCCTTACCTATGATCCTGGAGGTATTTAGGACCTCCATTTAAGGTGGTTCTAGACTCACCTATGTTGCTTAAAATGAGAAAACTAAATGACAAACAAAAGTCAAGTAAGACTGTCACATAAAGAGCAAATATGGGGGCTCATGTTAACCTCCATAAATAAACAAACAAATGCACGCTATTCAAACAAATAATATTTTAATATCCTATAGGCAGGATATCTAGATGAGCAGAATCTATAACAACCTTATTAAAGCGAGCAGTGGTACCTATCAGTTTGCCTACTGATTTTGTTAAAAACTCTGAATCTGGGAAGCTTTCAGGCAGTACTAAATCACAGTTCTTTTTAGCCCTAAAATTCCTCTAAGTTTGCCTAAATGATAACCAGAACATAATACTGTAGGCATGGTATCTACAACTATTAACTCCTATAGGCATGATTTCTAAGTGTTAGAATAGATTCATTTATTTCCTATAGACATGCTTTCTAGTTTACAGAATTAGTTAACTCATATAGACATGATTTCTAATTTACAGAATTAGTTAAATTCCTATAGGCATGATTTCTAATTTACAGAATTAGTTAAATTCCTATAGGCATGATTTCTACGTTTGGAAACTGATTTCATTCTATAGGCATGATATCTAAATTGACTTTTATATCTCCTATAGGCATGACATCGATGTGAGCAGTAACTTTAAACAAATTGTCAGGCAAGTGTATTAAGTTATGCGAATAAGATCCTATATACATGATCTCTAATGCACATTGAGATTTGAAAAGTATGCATAAAACATGGATTCTTGATGCAGAATTGGTAAATGACCTATAAACAGAATTTCTAGGATGCAAAGTATGAAACTTCAGATTTCAAACGGTGAGACAAGATACTATGGGAATAATTTCTAATAGAATGAACATAGAGAATCATCACAACAAACTATAGGCATGATTTCTACCCGAACCTTACAAAGATATATAACAATCCTTCCCCAGCTTTTACAAATAACCCCATATATGTTTTTACAAGGATTATTACATTATTACAGACCAATATGAACGAATTACATAAAAGCAGTTCATTGTACTATAGGGAGCCTTAGCAGGCCCAACATCAACTTGGAAGCCAGGCCTTCAAGCAAGCAAGTCTAATGTCCACAAATAGTCCATCCATAATACACAAAATGGGCTTTTGGTGTGTCAAAGTTCCCAAGGGCCTCAGGGACCCCAGGCAATGCTCACACCAGAACGTTTCTCAAAGAAACAGTTGTAAAAGATTGGAAGACCAGCCACAGTGTGTCAGAGTTCGGAGGAGTCTCATGGACCCTAGGCAGTGCTCACACTGGGGGTGGTAGTGACCCTAGATAACTAAGAGTAGAAGTTTAAAAATAGTATGTAAGGGTAGGGGATAGTTTTTTTAGAAAAAGTAGTTTGATTTTCAAAAGTGAATAGGTTCGGACCACATGGTTGCAAATAGAACTGGGTCAACAAACAATCCCATAGTTTTAAACAGATTAGCACTTATTCAGACCAAGCATTCATACGAGTATTTGAAGTGATTTGCAAAGAGCAGGGTCAATTTGAACTAACCACAGGATTGGCTACACATATTTATAGCATCTAAACATGTTCAGAATAGAAAAATTTATAGCTGAATCAAACAACATTGTTGAAGATTACTCAGTTCATTAATTACCACTAGGTGAGGCCATATAGGCATGTACTAAACAAAAACATGCTGAAGTTTGAAGTATCTAAGCAAACAAACACATAGAACATGAACTAAAGCACATTAGTCTAGAAAGAGGTAAACAGAAACCACAGATCAGATGGAAACATGCTAAGGTAAACACACAGAACAAAGTAAGTTGACAGGAATTGAGGCATACTAGTTGAGAGAGAAATAAACAGGAACTATATGGCAACAGAAACATATCAAGGTTTGAAACACACTATTCATATAACTTACATGGAACAACACAAGATAATAAGAACTAAGGCATAGTAGTTGAGAAAGAGATGGTCAGGAATCAAATATCAAAACAGAAGCATGTTGAGTTCTATAATAAACTGACTATATGGCATACAAAGTAGAACATGATAACAGAAATTGAGGCATACCAGTTAAGGAGATAGCAAACAGGAAGGTGAAGATAATTGGAATCCCAAGAGTCTAGTGCAGCAAATCAAATAACTTAAGTTGTGTGAGTGTAAGTATACAAGTAAAAGTGTGTGCTTGTAAGCGTAGGTGTGTGTGTATAGGAGTTTTCTTGTGTCTTTAAAATCAGAATAGTGAAAGGTTTATATAGCATTCAACAGAGTAAAACAAATAAGGTAGGAAAATCAAGAGTTCACAAATAAGGTATGCAAATCAATCAACCAGTTAATTAAGGCTAAAACCAATCAATTAATAAGACAGAATCCGGGGAAATATCACTTATTAGGGGGAATCTCATACGAAATCAGTTAGCAAGCAGTATTGAAGTTAAATAAGGTAAGCAATAAATCTAAAGACCCTTTATAGGTCGGTCCAGGTAATCAATACCCAGAGATTAGGCCAGTAGCGTAAGTAAGGGAGGCAGCACCAATTATGAGTCACATATAAGGAAAGAATAAATAAAAAATCTTTCAGAGCGATATCAATTTGAGAAGAAGCACAATTTCAGACCCTAATTAAGCACGTGAGTCAATTAATTAATTAACTTAACAGAGCCAATGTGAACGGGCAAGAACAGTGAGATAAATAATCGAATAATGGAAGACCTTAAGCATATCGAAACACAGAGATAAAAATCAAGCAGAGCAATTAGTTGAACTGTAAAGGAGAAAGGCCGGAATTGAGCATTTAAACATTTTTTAAAACATTTGCAGAAACCCTATTGAGAATCAAAACCCTAGCTTTAGGGAAAAAATAAAATCGGTTGATAATATTGGTAAAAAATGAAAGAATGTTAAAGGAAAACCATTAAACAAACTCCAAACACTTCAGATCTAAAGAGATCTGAACCTATTTGGCCAGAAATAATTAGGTTTGTACAAAAATAAACAGAGGTAGAAAAAATTGAGTTTTAGACCGGAGATTTGAAGCCATGAAAGCACGAAAAACGATAATACTCACAAACAATGAGTGAATACAGACGGATACACCAAGAGACTGAGGGACTCGAACCAGGCCTGTTCGAGTCTCTTTGAGATTCCGTCAGATAACATGGAAGTCGAACACCCAGTAGAGATAGGAGGCCAGATAAGGCCTAGAATCGAAGGAATAAACCATAAATCGAGGGGGTTCAGGTGACGGCGGGTTACGGTTAGGGTTAGGGGGAGGTTGAGAGAGAAGAGAGGAGCAAAGGATTTAGGGACGGCTATTTTGAGAAAATGAGTAGGGTTTGGGGGTTATGGGTTAATTAAAATGGTAAGAAATATCCTAAATCGATGATCTTTGAGATCAACGGCCAGGATTCAATATGAGGGTTGGTCGGGTTTAAAGAATTGGGTTATTGGGTTTGGTTATGGGTTAATGGGTTGATTTAATTGGGCTGGGGTAGTAATTTGGGCTAAGGTCCGAAATTAAAGAGGCTATTTGTCAAATACCAAATTAACTTGATAAAATAATTTATAAAAATTGCTAATAAAATGATAAAAATACTATTGATGCATAAAAATAATTTAAAATAATTACTTAGTATTATAAAAATATAAAAAGTTATTTTCTTGTAAAATAAAGTAATTATGCACATATAGGCTATTATTGCAAAGTTATTGCAATTATAACCTAAGAAAAATGTAAAAATACAGATGTTCAAGAAATAATTAAAGTTAAATATAAATATAAATGATAAAATTAAGCGATAAAATTATCATAAACCATTTGTGATGCAATCAGTAATTATTTATGTAATAGAGCTACTGGGAAAGATTAATTAAAATCCTTTAAAAAATGCAGAAATTATGGAAAAATATTAGTTGATGTTCATGCATTGTTTTGAAGATATATATGCATTTTTGAAAATGATATAGGGAAAAATTGGGTATCAACACCTTGTATATGAAGAGAACGATGGAAAATAGACTTTACCTTAAGCAGAAGCTTTATACAATTTGTATGGGTGAAGGTACCTCTATTCTCTCTCATCTTGACATCTTTGATTCCATTCTCATGGATTCGTGTCATATAGCGCAGAAATTAAAGAAGAGGATCAAGCCGTATTAATGCTTTGTTCTCTACCCACGTCTTTTAAGCATATAAGAGATACTATGCTTTATGCAAAAGATAATATCTCTTATAAGGATATTAAATATATCTTAAAATCAAAAGAACAGATAGATAGTGATATTATCGGGGAAGCTAGTGAAATTCAAGCGGAAATTGGCTTATTTGTTAGGGGTAAATCCGATTCAACATCCAGATACAATAATTTAGAGTGTCACTATTGTCATAAAAAATGTCATATTATCTCCGAATGCTATAAGTTGAAAAAGAAAGAGAAGCATAAGGAAAGAAAAAATGAGCACGAAAATACTAACACCACCGAAGCTAGTTTAGCAACTGATGAGATTGAGGGAACTATATTTTTAGCAACTGAAACTAGTTTCAAATCTGACAATGAGTGGATTTTAGATTCCGGTTGTTCATATCATATGTGTCCGAACAGGGGCTTGTTTTCTACATATGATTCAGTTGAAGGTGGAGTTGTCCAATTGGGTAACAATGCTACTTGTAACGTTATTGGAAAAGGTACAACTCAGATCAAAATGCACGATGGTGTGGTGAGAACTCTCATCAATGTTAGATATGTTCCTAATTTGAAGAAAAATCCCATCTCTTTGGGAACTTTAGAATCTCTTGGGTGCAAATTCACTAGTGAAGGTGGAGTTCTGAAAATTTTTCAAGGTGCTCTTGTGATCATGAATGCACACATATCTGATTCATTGTATACTTTATTGGGATATACTGTTATAGGCACTACTACAGTTTCGATATCAGGCAACTTGTCTGATTTTGATGGCATTAAATTTTTGACATAAGCCCATTAGAGCTTTTTTAGGAGTGGAGTAAAATAACTATATCATCCAATTTAGGCCAAGGTGGAGATTTGTAAGACATGGCCTAAATTTGTTCATGGCTAATCTTGGAGCCAAAGGATAAAAGTATTTTCTTTTATTCTTTTTTTTTTTTTTTTTTACTTGGGGAAAAAGAACTTTGTCCTATAAATATAGGCCATCTTACTCCATTTGAATCGTCCCATATTTTGATTAGAAATTTATTTTGAGTATTCTTGTAATAGAGAGTTTTATTATATTCCACAAAGTTAGTGTTGGAAAACACTTTGAGTGAACCTCTTCTTTGTGAGTGATTATAGCGAGGTTATTCTCTTGGGATATATTTTGGGATAATTAGAGTTTCATCTCTAATTTTATACTCTCTTTTATATACCAATTGTTATGATGAAATTGTTCATCTCCGTTATTATCAACTTGCATTTTTTTTTTTGTTGTCATTATAACTTTATTTGGCTAAATTCTACACTATTCAGGTTCTCGATCTTAACAGTTATTGAGTTTACGTGCACTCAAAACTTTTACATTAGATCCGGCCTGACTTTGTAAGGACTTTGTAAGTGATACCATTCAATTTTGCAAGGAAAAAAAAAAACAAAGAATGCTTTTGAGAATCTAAATTTTGTTGCAATTATAATCGATTGTCTAATTTTAAGATGTAAATTAAAAAATGTGTTTGCAATAACCAAATGTAAAGCCAGAAAAGCTTCCTACTTTGTGATTGATTACTTAGAAGCAATTAAGTAAGTGGGGACTTTATAAAAAGTGGTAATAAGCATTCAATAAATCATATAAAAGCAATTGAAAACAATGTTGAGAGAAAATCCACAATTTATCCCACTTAACATAGTGATAAACTTGAAGTCATTATCTTACACTTCGGAGAAGTATTAAACAATCCTCTCTCAGATTTATTTATTTGGCTGGAAAAATTATACTGTTTCGGAAGGTAAATTACTTTTACTTGATTTAAACTTTTTTTTGAATATTTTGAAAAATATAATATGGTACTTTTACTGCAATATTTGAATCGTAATTTATTGAAAACGTTATATGTATTTCTATCAAATTAAGAATTAAAGTTCAAAATTCGTATAGTATGAATAAAATGCATTGACATTTATACTCTGAATTACGATATCTTTTGGGTTATGGATTAATACAGAAAAGTGATCGTAAAAAAGAGTATTTCAAGACTTTTTGGTTTTCACCAACTGATTCTAAGACCATTATCATCAATATATTGCAATTACCATAGTCATCACCAATGAACCAAAGCCACACTTAAACAACTCTAAAATCATTATTATCAGCAGAGGCTGTTGCAACATTGATTCTGTGAGTTTAACTGAACTTAGCATTCCTGATACAAAATTTAAATAATTATATGAAAAATTACTAAATTTTAGTGGATATTAAATTCTAATCTCATATTTTATCAGTGCGATATATTCAGTAAAAATAACATAAAAATTAAATCATCGAATTTAAATTCTGAATTCGATTATGATCATATAATAAACCAAAAACCATCATCACAAAAGTGAAACTTTCTTCAAGAATGAAGGTCCATCCTTGAGTTATTTTCTCTTCCATGTGATTCATGCCTCAAAAAAACAGTCTTTTCTTTTACAAAGATAGTCAAAATCATTGTCTATGAGGCAGAAGTACTATTATATGTTTCAGGGAAGAACCAAATACATAAATATCAATTTGTTCTCTTAATATGCTTAGATATTTTCCAAAGAAAAGATTAAACTTTATTAGTAGTGTGATGATGAAAGGGACCACAACTCCAATAATAATATATTGGTAATTTTCAGTTTAGTTAACCAAGTTGATTTAATTAGTAAAAAGCACTTGTATGTTAAACATTTTTTCATTTGTTGTTTTACGAGATAGCAATGTTAACACTCTTATTAGAGCCTGTTTGGACATAAGACTTTTTCTTTTTTTTTTTTTTTTTTTTTTTTTTTTTTTTTTTTTTTTTTTTTTTTTTTTTTTTTTTTTTTTTTTTTGTTTTTTTTTTTTTTTATTTTTTNTGAATATTTTCATTTTTTTCGAAATCAGTATTTGGTCATAAAATTTTCAATTTTCACTTGAAGAAGAATTTTGGAATTTTTTGAAAATTTAAAAAACTCCAAAAAGCTATTTTTCAAATTTTTTTTCATTCAGATCACTCATAAAAATTCAAAAACAACCCAAAATTATATTCATGTCCAAACACAACTCTAATTTTAAAATACCATTTTCACTTGTTTTTGTTGAAATTTTACAATTCTTCTGTTCAAACACCCACTAAATCTCTTCATTAGTCTTTGTTTGTCGAATGAGAAAAATAAAGCACATCAAGTTGAAGCCAAAAAGAAAGTATGAAGAAGTGAAAAGAAGTATAGTTGTGTATCTACATATACTTTTTAAACATAGTTTAATTTAGAGATTGAGTAGGACGGTTTCCTTTCTTTTATTTATTTATACAAATTATAAAAGGGAGATTAATATAATCTAGGATATTGTTTTGCTTCATTACATGGTAGTCAACTTGATGTGCTTCATTACAAGGTAGTCCATTTTAACAAATTAAGAGAAGAATATTTTTTTTTTTCATGTGCTATCATTATTATTAATTACACCTTTCTTAAATTATTTTTCAAGATTCTCAAAATATTATAATTATTATGGGTACTATGATAAAATATACACTTCATCTATTATTTCTTAAGAGACGTGCAAAATCCATTATGGAAAAGTAAAAGCGAACAGATAGAGTACATTATTTCTGTGTCGAGCTGAAAATTAAATAAACATAGTACTATATTTTATAGTTTTGTTACCCTCCATTCTTGTGGAGCTTCCACATGCTACATATTAATCAATCTTTAAAAAAGACAGCAAAAAATATATTTTTTTCCACTTTATCATAAATACCACTTGAAGTAAAAAGTGTGGGGCTTCGAGAGGTGGGTTGAGGTTATTTATTTATTTATTTATTATATTGTTTGGAAGATAATGATATAATATGTTGCACATTTTGAAATAGCTTGATGTACTTCATAGATTATTTAATGCAATGGTGAGTTATTTGCACCAAATATTTCTGTCTTGTTCCTTATAAGGCTGCTCAAAAGTTTGTCACATTCATTTAAATATATTTGTGATTTTGTTGGTTGGTGAGTGTGCTAACTCAAGTTGCTTCATTTTCTATTGCAACTTGCCAACTTTTTTTACATCACCTAGAAAACTATATGCCTTAAAAGACATTTGTGTTGTTCAAGTTTGCTAGCTTACACCATACTTCAGTACTAATTTCTTTAACAAAATAAACACAGTCCGTCCTATTTGTAGCCGGGTACGAAGCCACACTATGATTAGGGTGGTCAATTGGCTATCCTTTATCAGAAAATTACACTTTGCATATATATGTAAAATATTACGTTTTAGAGGTACATAACATATATTGAACATTTTTTGTCGGATTTTTCTTTATTTACTGAACACTCTTGAGGAAAATCTTGGCTTTACCACTGTCTGTAGCCAGATTATTTATAACATAAGAGAGCGGTCTATCTAGAAGTTGATGTTCCTTTGCAACATTAAGAGCTTCCTTTGTCAGCTTAAGGACATTAGCTCTTCAAGTTGTTTATATACTTTATTGGGGATAGCACTAGAGAGTCGGGAACTTTCACTGCAACTGAAGAGGCTCACACCTTACATCAAACTAACCTATCAACAGAAAGAACCGAGGTTGATTTCTTTGCAATAGGGAATGCAGTTGAAATAGAGATTCGCTTGAAAAGAGAGCAGTACTACATGATGATGATAAAAAATGAAAAGAGGAGCGGATAGCTAGCGCAAGGAAATGGCAAAGGGATATCCTTTTCCCCGAGGAAACTTAAGCAGATTGTTTGGAGATTTTTATTGAAGTGGATTTACTTTTTGTAAATAACAAAGCATGTCACTTTTCGTTAATCTGAATTACGAAGCTTTGAAATGTTTATACAAATTAATTCGAAAAAAATAGATGGTTCAACTACATGAATTTTCTTATTTTTCATTACTTCACCCGTTGTTCCTAGTGGCCTGTGGGACAACAACATTTGTAATATTGAAATGTCATCAGTTAGAGATGTTTCGTTATAGTTTTACCAATCAAGATAATGAATTAAACAATTTTATTAAGTAAAGAAAATGTTAGAAAAAATAGAGAGTACATAAAGATACTGGCAATGATCTTAAACATTAAAAAAATATCTTTCAATTTTGTTATATTCTTATTGATTTTTACAAATGTTGCAACTTCACTATATTTTTATCCAATTCCTCTCTAGGTTGCATGATTTGGATACCTAGGGTATACTATATGAGCCATGTCCGCAAGAAGCAATTTGTTGCAAAGAATGTGGTGGACGATGTAGTATTATCAAGTCTTCTTTCTGCAATCTTCCTAACTTTGTCAAGTGATCTGCACAATTGTTTCTTTGTCTCAAAATAAATTTGAATATAAGATTCCTGCATTCTTCCATCACAACATGATTTCAAAGATGTTATCGATCACAGTTAACAACATTAGAGCATCGGACGAGTCGATTTTAATAACAACCTTCTTCAACTTGTAGTTTTTTGCTAGAGCCGGATACTAACTTTGGTGTAAGACTTGATGTCGCTTTCATGCCAAGCCGCCCATATAATTCACCTATCCACCTCCCTTTATCATCTCGTGCAACACCTCCAAATCCTTCTAATCTTGAATTAGACATAAAATTATTGCCGGTTTTGATTTTGATAAATCTCTGTGGAGGAAAAGACCCGCTGATAAAAATAGGCGCTTAGTTCTCCTGAAATTATGTTGAATATGACAAGTTACGCTTCTAGGGGATTGGAAGATGCGCAATTTGCCATGAACTTGAGTGCACATACAATGATGCCATAGTTAATGCAATTACCAAAAATCAACACTAATAAGTGACTCTGTCAATTGATATATATATATATATATATATATATATATATATATATATATATATATATATATATATATATATATATATATAATGTCTTCTTTAATCCTAATTCATATGAGGATCTATTTAGCCATCTAGGAAAGTATAAAAATGGAAATTAAAAGAAGTATTTCAGCAAATAATAGGATTTAGGAAGGATATTACTTTGTTAGAACTGAAACGTTAAATATATGGATAGTGTTGGATGCAAGCATTAAAATGCAACCTAATGCTAAAAGAAACAAACTTCAATTATGAGCGGAAAAAGGTGTAGAAAATTGAGTTTTAGTGGCCTAAGATCAAATTTTAATAAGTGACCTTAACTTTTTAAATAGAATTTATATATTTAAATATATAGAGTCACACACATGTAAAAAAAATTAGTATTGTCCTTCCCTCTTCTTTTTTTTTCTCTTTACTTGTATATATAATACATTCTTACAAGACATAAAATCTTTAATTTCACATAATAAATTGTTATTTATATTAGTAAATGTTAATTCACATTAAAAAGATGTTTACCATGTATTTGCAATATGTTACCTTGAATTTCATTGTTAAAAATTTTGTTTTATAATATAAAGATCTGATTAAGTTATTTAAGGGGTCGTTTGGTACAATGCTGGGATATCCTGGGATATGGGGCGAGATGTTCCATGGGATTAGTTATCCCATCTTCTATATGGGATAGCTAATCTCATCATTTTAGTATAAAAATTATCCTGGAATTAGCTAAAATCTCAAACCAAATATAAAATAAAATTAATCCCAAACTTTATCACAGAATTATTATTCTTTCCCGTGTACCAAACGAATCCTTACATTTTTACTCATATAAAAAGCCTGGAAACTTGTCAAATGGACTATGTTGTTGTTTTGTTGGTCCAGTTGTTTTCTTTCTTACAATAATTTAGAAATATGATCCATTCAGGTCTCTCAATCAGTTATGAGCCCATTGTAGAAACACCTGCACAGAAACCCAAACGTAGGGTCTGTTTGGTTTGGACTTTTGAGTATAGGGTAGTAATATCATAAATGTAAAAATTGCACGGAGCGTCCTATTTGGTCGCTCCAATTTGATATATACCCATATTTTTAAAATTATTTAATCTATACCCTAATTTTAACAACTTCATACACCTCCTCTTCTTCCTCCTCACCTCTACGTGATAATAGGCTAGATTCATGTAGTTTAATGACTATTTATACCCCAACTTTACTATGCTTCACTGTTCTAGGAATGTTAAATGATGATGAAATGACTCTAACTGTGGATTTTATGTTTTGCAGGAGCAAGTCATGCTTATGAGGATATAGGACAGTGTTTGGAGCTAAATTAAAGCAAAGAAAGCCCCTCGGAGTTGAGTACGTGTGAAAGAAGGAAGAGAAAAAGAGAAAAATAGCTGACTCGCTCTAGCGTGGGCCAAGCGCGGCCATGCTAGAGCAGGAGAAACAGCGCAGAATAAAGTGCCATTAGCGTGGCCACTAGCGCGGCCGCGCTAGTCCAAAAGAAACGGAACATCGTAGATTGCATTTAGCACGGCCACTAGCGCGGTTCGAGCGCGGCCACGCTAGTTCGTCCAGAATGCGGTAACTTCAGGAGGAAATTTTGGAAGATGGGGAGTAATTCCACTTAACCTATAAAAGGTCCAGGTCACCCAAAAGAGAGGATATCAAGGTTTTTATAGTTTTGTTCAAGGCAAGAAGAGGCAAGAGGCAAGGAGGATAATTCGGCATCGAGTTCTACCTTTCTTCCTTTTGTTTTTTACCATTCATGATGAATTTTGATGTTGTTATTATGAACACAATTATGAGTAGCTAATTTATTTAGTCTAGTATTTTGATGGAACCTGTTGAAAGATGAACTTCTTGTTATGTTAATATAGTTTGCCCAGTTTAATCTCTATTTATTCAACTACGTTCTTGTTGTAGTTAATTGAAGGGCCCTCGATTAGCTGTGTCTATTTAGTATGTATTACTCGGGAGAGAGTGCATATTTAGGTAGTTGTTGAACATCACCACTCTCAAAGTATATGAGGAATCAATAACCGAGGGTTTAAAGGTGGGATTAGGGATACCGAAACCTTGGGTGCGATCTAAGTGAGCTGTAATAAAAGCCAGCTAGCGTAACTCGGGAGAGTGCGTCTAGCAAATTATCGTAATTACTCGGGAGAGAGTGACGGTAGTAAGAGTGCTCATGATCGATAGAGAAGATTAGGCAAATCTATATGACATATGTCACACCTCCTTTTTATACGCCCCAAAGGGGTACGGGAGTTTTTCCACTTAAAGTGACAT
>ML427648.1:0-62354 GCA_005239525.1 Nicotiana knightiana
GACCAACTTTGGTCGTCAAAGTGGGACCCAGTTATAAAATTTTTAATAATTATATTATTATTTAAAAAATTTATAAAATTTAAATAAATAAAATTTCAAATTAGCGACCAAAGTTGGTCGCTTATGAAAATGGAAGCAGATAGAGACCAACTTTGGTCGCTAATCTGGGACCACATAAAATTTTATTAATTATATTATTATTTAAAAAAAATTATGAAATATAAATAAATATAATTTAAAATTACCGACCAAAGTTGGTCGCTTTATAAAGGGGAAGCAGATAGGGACCAATTTTGGTCGCTAATCTGGGACCCAGTTCTAACTAATTTTGATTTCTGTATAAAAAGCGACCAAAGTTGGTCTCTTTTCAGGTCATTGGTCAAAATTAAAATTCACTTTTATATTTAGTATCCAAATAATATAAATGTAATCCGTTAACACTTTTGTAATAAAAGAGATGAATACACTAAAATATACTCTAACATGCTATATATGTAGTTAAAATTGTACAACGAAGCAAGTTATATATATATATATATATACACACACACACACAGACACTTCACTATAATACTATAACGTATATATAACTTGTTATAGTACGTGTTAGTGTGTGTATGTATATAACATCCATACATCACTAGGTTATAAGTCGATGACTCAATTTACAAGTGTATAAATACCTAAAATAACCTGACCCTGTGTTACTAGCGCTTCATGTATATATATATATATATATATATATATATATATAAGAACATCAAGCGCTAGGAACACATTGTCGGGTTATTTTAGGAATTGATACATATATACGGCTATCAAATTAATATATATATATATAGACACACACACAGACACTTCACTGTAATACTATAATGTATATATAACTTGTTATAATATATGTTAGTGTGTGTATATATATAACTGTCACGACCCCAAATCCAGGCCAGTCGTGATGGCGCCTATCGTGGAACTAGGTCAGCCAAAACCCAAACTCCAATCATAATAAGCTTCCATTCACATCTTTACTATACCGATTACCCATAAAAGTTCCTTTAAGCATTTATAAAAAAATAGTTAAATCTATACTGAACATTAAATACAACCCCCGAGAACCCGGAGTCACTGATCATGAGCATCTACATAAATATACAACCCAACGAAAATAAATTCTATAATAGTAAATAGGAGAGGGAGTGGGACTGCAGACGCATGCAGCTACCTCACAAACCTCCGAGAATCTTTGGAACATATAGACAGCTCACTCTGCCCTAACACCTGAATCTGCACACAAGGTGCAGGGAGTAATGTGAGTACACCAACTCAGTAGTAATGAAAATAAATCAGGTCTGAGCAGCAAGAAACACATAAAAATCAATGTCATCAAATCACAAGAGGCACAACCTTTCTTTCCAACAGTATAACATAGATATGTGAAATCATCATGCCTTAAAATCATCTTCAGAAAAATCCTTTAATGAATGCATATGTTTAACAACTTCAAACCGAAAGATTTAGTATGCAAATGAAAGTAGTAAAATCATAAGTATCCCCTCGGGCAAAAACATGTATCATAATCAGCCCCTTGGGTATGCCTCACTGTCACTCAGTACCTCACAATCACTCATGCCTCCCAATCACTCGTCACTCGGCACTCGGTGCGCTTACTGGGAGTGTGTATAGACTCCGGAGGGGCTCCTTCAACCCAAGCGCTAATATCACTCAGCACCTCACCATCACTCTGGCCCTCGGCCACACTCACAGAACCACTCGAAAGGCCCCTCGGGCGAATCAGTAAAACAGGGTACTCGACCCAAAACATCAGTTTAAATCTCAAAGTGGTGTAAATCTTACTGAGTTTCAAAAAACAGTATGCACAATGATGCTGAGTGAAATCATCAACAAATAGTGAGGAAAAACAACAGTAAAATTCCCCCAAGGGGTCTAAACAGATCAGCACGAGGCCCCAAACACGGCTTATAGCCAAAATATTTCAACAAATCTTTAGAACATAACTTAACATAAGGTTTTGAGTAAAACATGCAACTCAATAGTTGTCGCGGAGAGGACCTAGTCCAATCCAAAAATCAGTGTGTGCCACATACTCGTCATTCGACATGTGCGCCATTCTAAAATCAGTGAGAAATATGTAGTCCAGGATTCCATACGTTTAGGACAAGATTTATAGCCCGTGGGCATGGTCGGAATTGAGTTCCAGGAAGTTTAGAATTTATTTGGAAAGAAAATTCTCATTTCAGAAGCCTTAAGTTGGAGAAATCAGCAAAGATTGAAATTTTGAGTAAATGATCTCCGAATCAGGATTTGAAGGTTCCAGCAGGTTCGTATGATGATTTCGGACTTGGGGGTATGTCCTGACCGGGTTTTGGATAAACCGGGAGCGTTTCGACATATATTTCATGAATTTGGGGTTGAAGTGCATATCAGTGAGGTTGAAGTCCGTTTAGGATTCCGAGTCTAGGAATAGCTCCGTATGGTGATTCTGGAACTGGGATCACGATCGGAAGTGAATTTGGATGTCCACAGGTCATTTTGGAGTCATTTGGCTAAAGAATGAAATTTGAAGGTTTTTTGGAAATCCGGTCGGAAGCGGAAGTTTTAATATCGAGGTTGTAATATGATTCCGGAAGTTGGAGCAAATCCATAATGCTGAATACGAGTTGTGCGCAAAATTTGAGGTCAATCGGACATGATTTGATAGGTTTCGACATCGGATGAAGAAGTTTGAAATTCTAAGTTCTTAAAGAATTGGATTTGTGTGCGATTCGTGATTTCGATGTTGTTTGATGTGATTTGAGGGCTCGGGCAAGTCCATGTCATGTTTTGGGACAGGTTGTTATAAATGGACGGGGTCTCGGGGGCCTCGGGTAGATTCCGGGTGTTTAACGGATCAAAGTTGAAGTTGGAAGAAGGGCTGAGCTGCTGTCATCTGGTGCAACCGCACCTGCCAGGCTTTGACTGCAGGTGCGGCCTGGGAGTCGCAGGTGCGAGTTTGGGCTTGGCTTGGTTGGGAACCGCAGGTGCGATGGATATTCTGCACCTCCGAAGCCGCAGGTGCGATGGCTATTCTGCACCTGCGAAGCCGCAGGTGCGGGAAGTAGGGAGAAGGTGCGATTTGACCAGAGCTGATGCAAACCGCAGGTGTGGGTGATTTGGTCGCACCTGCGGGATCGCATGTGCGGATGAAGGACCACAGGTGCAAAAACGTGCCTGGGCAGAATGGTTTAAGACAAGAAATTTGGTTCATTCTCTTTCATTTTTCAAAAGCTATGGACGAATTTGGAGAGCTTTTCAAGATGGATTTCCACAAGCTTCAGAGATAAGAGGATTCTACTCATTTCTAAGATTAATACAAAGTTATTGCATGGATTTAAGCATGAAATTGGTAGGAAAATTGGGGGAAACTTTGAAGAAAACCTAGAATATGGAAAATTTGGATTTCAGCCACGAATTGAGCATGAACATTAGAGTAAATTATATAATTGAGCTAGTAAGGCTATGGGTAGAAGGCACCTTCGAGAATTTCGGATTTCCGGGCACGTGGGCCTGAGGGCATTTTGGTCATTTCACTAAGCGAAATTGGGAAGTATATAATCTGAATTTGTTGTGAGTATTAGGATGAATTTTCATTGCTTTGTCATTTATGTGGTAGTTTCTGAGCTTGGTGTGTCCGTTGGGGTCATCGGAGCGAGGTAAGTCTCCTTTCTAACTTTGTGACGGGGAATCGTCCCCCTAGGTGAATTAATTCACACATGCTATTATCTTCGGGGGCTACGTTCACACGAGGTGACGGGAGTCCGTGCGTAGCTACTATTATGTCATGTTCAGGTAGTCTAGGACCCACTAGCATGCTTTATGTGTGTACCAGTAACCCTGCCTGTATCATTGAACTGTTAATATGACCGAAAACGTAACTAAATGTTTAAAATAAAGCTGGAGTTCATAATGTTATCCTTGTAAATAGAATTTGTTCCCGCTGTAAATATATGTGTACCTGAATTAGGTTGTATCGAGGAGTACCATTAAACTTGACAAATGAGTTTCAAAAATAATTGATTTCGAAACCTATGTTTCATGCTTCTTTTAATACGGATTTTACTATTTTCCATGAGAAAACTATTGTTCTTTATAAAAATAGATTTAAATGTGTGGAAATATGTTAGCACTCGAGTCGCAGGCATGATTCGCGATCGAGGGGAGCTTTATGTTAATTATATATATGAGTCAGCACACGAGTCACAGGTATGATTCGCGATTGTGGGGAGCATTATATTTAGTATATCGAGTCAGCACACGAGTCGCGGGTATGACTCGCGGCCATGGGGAGCTTTATATCGAGTCAGCACACGAGTCCCAGGTATGATGCGCGATCGTGGGTTAGCTTATTATATCGAGTCAGCACGCGAGTCGCACGTGTGATTTGCGATCGTGGGTTAGCTTATGACCTTAGTCCCTATGACCACCCTTATGACTCTGGACGGTCGTCTTGTCCTGGTATGTGTATGATCACTTGAGTTCTGAGTCACTTATAACTGGAGTGTCAGGTATTGGTTAAGAGGAGGTTTTGGTACTTGTTGTTCATTTTTCAGTTATTATGTGGATTACGTTATTTTCTATGTATTTGTTGCTCACTGTCTTTCATGTCCATTGTAATTCATCGTATACTTCCACATGTTGTATTGTCGGGCCTTAGTAATAGTCTAATTTTCCCCCTCATCACTACCTCTCTGAGGTTAGACGGGCGACTTACTGAGTGCACGTTTTATTTTGTACTCATGCTACACTTGCTGTGCATCTTATTACACAGGTAGTTTCATAGCAATATGGAGGGCTCGGAAACTTAGGCGAGCTGCACCATCCGAAGGCGATCCGCAGTAGGCAGAGTCACCTTCTTACTGTGTTTATTCATTTTTAAATTTCCTAATCTAGTTGTATTTTGGACAGGCTTGAAGTGATTGTATAACTTCTTAGAAATTGCTCATGTTCTTGTGACACCGGGTTCTGGGGACGTGTTGGGATTTATTTCATTAAACTGAATTGATGTGTTGTCGTATTTAAGTTTACTAAAATTTATTTATTTTATTACGAAATGCAAGAAAAGGTAACGATTTCGAAAATGTTAAAACTGGAAAGTTAATTCAATTAATTAATGGTTTGGCTTGCCTGACCTGGTGTCCGGCGCCCACCTTAGGTATTTTGGGGTCGTGACAACGTGGTATCAGAGCGCTAGGTTCCCGTAGGTCTCACGAGTCATGAGCAAGTCTAGTAGAGTCTTGCAGATCGGTACGGAGACGTCTGTACTTATCTTTGAGAGGCTATAGGGCTGTTAGGAGTACTTCCCTTATTGATTCTTCATCGTGCGAGTTGATTCCTTTGAGTCTTCTGCCTATGTTCATTCCTACTCAATCTTATATGTCGCGAAGCGCTTGCTATGGATCAGGAATTTGAGGAATGGGAATGGTGTTACGAATGTAATTTGAGATGCTTCCACGTGTAAATAGTTGTGGTTGTTGTTATGGCCCTGTGAAAGGGTGACATGTTGTTTCAGCTCAGTAGCTGTGTATCTGGGAGCCTTAAGGTCGTGCTCGGGTGGTGATGATGTTTGTAATTGATTGTCGCGCGGTGCTGATATGATGATAGAATGCTTGCATGTACGTTGGGGAGATGAACGGTTTGAAGGGAGGTCTTCTCAGAGTATGATTTCGAGATTCCAGTGCTTTTGTTCTGGAAGAGGCAAGGCATATGGAGTATGAGTGGCTCGGATGGGATTGATAAAGTAGTAAGACTTGGTGTCTTCAAGCGAGACGGGGTATGCACTTGTGACGTATAGTCGTTGTCATTGATCGAATGGGATGTGTTAGGTTTGTCGGTGCTATGGTTTCTTCGGTTGCGTGGGGTCAGAGTATTGAGGAATGTTGTTGGCAAGGAATGATCCTGGAATGAAGCAGGGCGTAGGATGGGGTATTGAGGTTGCAGATAGCGTGCATTTCAGCGTCGCTGGGAGGTGTCAGCAGGTGAGTTCTTCAGGTGGATTGTCTTCTGGGGATAGGTTAGCAATGGTGGGGTTGGCAGGTTCTGTGAGGGGTCCTAGTGGCTAGTTGGTAGGAGATATAATGTGTGAATGATGTTAGGGAATTCGAGTATCTAGGGAGTGCTAGTAAGAGAATTTGGAAGATTAGGATGGTTTGGCTGAGCAAGATCGTGTTATCAAAGGAGGAAGGACCTCAGCAGGGTCTAGAGTGGTGCTAGGAGTGGCTTCGGGCTAAGTGGGGGAGTCCCACCATCTGCAGTAGGGCTGTAGGGTTGTCTTCTCATAGGGTTGCGAATTGTCGGCGTGTAGGCAAGTCATTTCAGTTAAGGAAAGAGGAGTAAAATGGTAATTGTGCGCAGGATTTGATGGATTTGTGCAAAAGTTGGTCCTGTCAGGTCAGGGTTAGGCTTTGGAAGATTCAATTTTTTCTTAAGGCATGGGCGAGTTGTAAGGGTAGTGACTCAGTCACGTGTTTCATTGAAAAAGGTGTTCCCGTGCTAGGAGAGCCTTGGGGGTTGATTGTATTCGGGGCCAGTCAGAGTGGGTGACTATCAATAGCGGTCCTAGTGAGTTCAAAAGTTAAAGGATGTGACAATTAAGGATTTCAAGCAGCAATATGATCGAGAATCGAGCTTTTGCAGAGTAATCTCTGAGAAAAATGAAGACGGTTGGAATGTTCTATGATATGTTTCAGCATGCAAGATGACATTGGAGGAGGGAGAGAAATATACTCCGGATTGAAGAAAGGAATTATCAGAAGGGTATGAGACGGGTTGCGGGATTTGGGCAGTGTAGTCTCGTGAATCAAGGTCACTCAAGATGAGTGAGGGTTGAGTTTGCTATGGGTTGAAGGAAGTTGTTATTGTTCCTGAGGCAATTAATGATGATTAAAAGAATATAGATTGATTAGCCATGGTTGAAATGGCACATTTTCGGGAGTGATCGGTTTCTTTGATTGTGATTTGGTTATGCATGTGGTTGGTGCCGGTGTGTGCGGGGCTTGTCGGTCGTTGTAACGGATTTTATGTGGGAGCAACTGAGTGCTATGGCCTGTCCGGTATAGGCGGATCCCGAAAGGGTTATGGTGGTATAGACTACCACTTCCGATTTGCATGATTGGGTGATAATGGGAATTCACTCGTGTGTTGAGATGGTACTCTTGAATTGAGTCAAGTAAAAGGTTTCTATATGAAGAAGTGTTCGCCCTATTGGTGGTTCGAAAGTTATGATGGAATTCTTGCGCTACCTCATGTTGGTATGTTAAGTGCGGGAGCAGTATGTAATGGAGAGTAAGGATCGAGATTTAGGTCTGATGTTTTAAGGATGTCATGAGCTCGGAAGAGCAAGACGAAGTGATTTGAAAGTTTAGTGTAAGCTGGTATTATCTTCAGTGTCACCTGAGATTGATATTTGGTGGAAGAGGCTTTGTACCCTGGTCATGGGTTCTTGATGTGTTTTGCAGCCTTAGTGTGGTCGGTGTTATGGATGTGCAGACTTGTTGCCTTGTGTGGAAGGTCTTGGAAGCATGACTGCGAAAGAATTGTATAAAGTGTTACATGTAGTCACTTGATGGATTTCAGATTTGGACCAAGTATGAAGAAGCACAGTATTGCTTAAATTGAGAATTTATGCCTGGAGGGCGTTCGGTTCAGTTGATTATGGATTATGGGGTGTTAGTCCCGGTGATGAAGGTTGTTCTCGTGTATTGTGAGGAAAAGTAGGGTTAATGTGGACCCAGGTAAAAGCTATTAGCTTAGTTGGTGCGAGCAAAGTGGCTCGATGTTTGTGGATGGATTTCGATATGATTATGGGCTCCGTATGAGCCAGGCATGTTCCTTTCAGTAGAGCGCTTTTCATGGAAAGATATTAGAACAACGGGTGTTGTTCCGTCTTCGTCGAATTCATGTGTTATTGTGATTGTGCCGTGTGAGTTGTGGAACGACTTTGATAATTTCTTATGTGTTGAGGTCCCACGTAGCGGGGATGTTGTGTGAGCAGGATAGCTCTTGAGATCCAGAGTATATGTATACATATATCGCACCTCGGTTGTGCTTGAGTTTTGTAGCCTATGGCTTTATCAGTCTCCCAGGATGGTATGATGCACTTAGCGTGCTTGTGATCAATATTCAGTAATTTGTAATAGTGAGCGAATCAGCTCTGTATATATTTCCTTACATGAGTTTTATGTTATTTGGATCGGGTGGCATGCCACCACGGTGATGTCATTTGGGATCGGGTGGCACGCCGCCACGGGTATGATATTGGATCGGGTTGCACGCCGCAACAGTGTGATGATGAGTAAGGTTCCTATATTTATTTTCTTATGTTTTAATTCCTATTTTCTGGAAAGAACTCATATTAATTGCGTGAGCTGAATAGTTCTGTCATGAGTCGTTTCTTATTATCATGTTCGAGTTATGGCCTATTAGCGCGATGTGGTATCATGTGAGGCTGTTAGCCATGTTGGGGTGTCTTGTTGTTTGAGAAGTTCGTACCGGGTGAGACGAGATTATCGGATCAGAGATCAGTGTGATGAGGTTATGTGAAGTGTATAATAAAGAACAAATACCACTATTCAGGTTCATACTAAAGTGATGATTCTAGTCAAGATGAGGTATTCAAGGATTTGTTAACTCTGCAGTTGAGTATGAACTTATACATGTCCTCCATTGTGGTGGTATCGTCAGCATTATAGCACGGTGTATGTATATCTGTTATGAGGTGCATTGGGTGCATTAGGTTCATGGGTTTTGGTTATTAAGGTTCAGAGAGCGTCATTGTGGTCAGGTGATGAGTTGTGTGGTGCATGGTGTTGATTCAACAAAGGTATGCGGTCATGTTCTGGTATATCGTATGGTAGTTGATACGGTGTTTATATGTTGGAACTAGGCCTGGCAGAGAAATTTCAGGTGTTTGAATGAATTATGAGCTTATTATATGGATAAAAGAAGGGATCTCCAGATTCGATCAAGCTATTGTGCTCGACTGGGTTGTGGTAGCACGGGCAGGTGCTCAAGATGTTGAATAGTGATTTCAGGTAACTCCAGAGCAGTTCTTAGCACGTTCGAGGACGAACGTCAGTTTAAGTGGGGGAGAATGTAACTCCCCGACCGGTCATTTTGAGCTCTAGCGCGTCGTTCAGTGCTTTGAAGTCGTGAGCAGCTCCGTTTCAGCTATTATGACCCGTGGGCGTGGTCAAAATTGAGTTCCAGGAAGTTTAGAATTTATTTGGAAAGAAAATTCTCATTTCAGAAGCCTTAAGTTAGAGAAATCAGCTAAGATTAAAAGTTTTAGTAAACGATCTCTGAATCACGATTTGAAGGTTCCAGCAAATTCGTATGATGATTTCGGACTTGGGGGGTATGTCCGGATCGGGTTTTGGATAACCCGGGAGCATTTCGGCGTATATTATGGAAGTTAGCGTTTTTGAAGGATTTCATGAATTTGGGGTTGAAGTGCATATCAGTGAGGTTCATGTCCGTTTGGGATTTCGAGTTTGGGAATAGCTCAGTATGGTGATTCTAGAATTGGGAGCGATATCAGAAGTTAATTTCGATGTCCACAGGTCATTTTGGAGTCATTTGGCTAAAGATAGAAATTTAAAGGTTTTTGGGAAATCTGGTCGGAAGCGAAAATTTTGATATCGAGGTCGGAATGCGATTCCGGAAGTTGAGCAGGTCCGTAACGTTGAATTTGACTTGTGCGCAAAATTTGATGTCAATCGGATGTGCTTTGATAGGTTTCAGCATCGGACGAAGAAGTTTGAAATTTTAAGTTCTTAAAGAATTGGATCTGAGTGCGATTCGTGATTTCGGCGTTGTTTGATGTGATTTGAGGGCTCGAGCAAGTCCGTATCATGTTTTGGGACAGGTTGGTATAATTGGACGGGGTCCCGGGGGCCTCGGGTGGATTCTGGGTGGTTAACGGATCAAAGTTGAAGTTGGAAGAAGGGCTGAGCTGCTGTCATCTGGTGCAACCGCACCTGCAAGGCTTTGACCGCAGGTGCGGAGCCGCAGGTGCGAGTTTGGGCTTGGCTTGGTTGGGAACTGCAGGTGCGATGGATATTCCACACCTGCGAAGCCGCAGGTGCGGGAAGTAGGGCGCAGGTGCGATTTGGCCAGAGATGAGGGAAACTGCAGGTGAGGGTGATTTGGTTGAACCTGCGGGATCGCGGGTGTGGATGAAGGATCGCAAGTGTGGATGAAGGACCGCAGGTGCGAAAACGTGCCTGGGCAAAATGGTTTAAAACAAGAAATTTGGTTCATTCTCTTTCATTTTTCAAAATCTATGGACGAATTTGGAGAGCTTTTCAAGAGGGATTTCATCAAGCTTCAGAGGTAAGAGGATTCTACTCATTTGTAATATTAATACAATGTTATTGCATGGATTTAAGCATGAAATTGGTAGGAAAATTGGGGAAAACTTTGAAGAAAACCTAGAATATGAAAATTTGGATTTCAACCAAGAATTGAGCATGAACATTAGAGTAAATTATATAATTGAGCTAGTAAGGCTATGGGTAGAGGGCACCTTCGAGAATTTCTGATTTTCGGGCACGTGTGCCCGAGGGCATTTTGGTCATTTCATTGAGCGGGATTGGGAAGTATATAATCTGAATTTGTTGTGAGTATTAGGATAAATTTTCATTGCTTTGTCATTTATGTGGTAGTTTCGGAGCTTCGTGCGTCTGTTGGGGTCATCGGAAGGGATTGGAAGCCGGTGTTGGAATTTCGGAGCGGGGTAAGTCTCCTTTCTAACTTTGTGAGGGGGAATCGTCCCCCTAGGTGAATTAATTCTCACATGCTATTATCTTCGGTGGCTACGTTCACACGAGGTGACGGGAGTCCGTGCGTAGCTACTATTAGGTCATGTTCGGGTAGTCTAGGACCCACTAGCATGCCTTATGTGTGTACCAGTAACCCTGCATGTATCATTGAACTGTTAATATGACCGAAAACGTAACTAAATTTTTAAAATAAAGCTAGAGTTCATATTTTTATCCTTGTAAAGAGAATTTGTTCCCGCTGTAAATATATGTGTACCTGGATTAGGTTATATCGAGGAATACCATTAAACTTGACAAATGAGTTTCAAAAACAATTGATTTCGAAACCTATGTTTCATGCTTATTTTAATACGGATTTTACTATTTTCCATGAGAAAACTATTGGTCTTTATAAAAAGTGGATTTAAATGTGTGAAAATGTGTCAGCACTCGAGTCGTAGGCATGATTCGCGATCGAGGGGAGCTTAATGTTAATTATATATATGAGTCAGCACACGAGTCGCAGGTATGATTCGCGATCATGGGGAGCTTTATGTTAATTATATATATGAGTCAGCACACGAGTCGCAGGTATGATTCGCGGTCGTGGGGAGCTTTATATTTAGTATATCGAGTCAGCACATGAGTCACAGGTATGATTCGCGATCGTGGGGAGCTTTATATCGAGTCAGCACACGAGTCGTAGGTATGATGCGCGATCGTGGGTTAGCTTATTATATCGAGTCAGCACACGAGTCGCAGGTATGATTCGCAATCGTGGGTTAGCTTATGACCTAAGTCCCTATGACCACCCGTATGACTTCGACGGGTCGTCTTGTCTTGGTATGTGTATGATCACTTGAGTTCTGAGTTACTTATAACTGGAGTGTCAGGTATTGGTTAGAGGAGGTTTTGGTACTTGTTGTTCCTTTTTCAGTTATTATCTGGATTTCATTATTTGCTATGTATTTGTTGCTCACTGTCTTTCATGTCCATTGTACTTCATCATATACTGCCACATGTTGTATTGTCGGACCTTAGTAAGAGTCTAATTTTCCCCCTCGTCACTACCTCTCTGAGGTTAGGTGGGCGACTTACTGAGTACGCGTTATTTTTGTACTCATGCTACACTTGTTGTGCATCTTATTGCACAAGTACTTTCATAGCAATGTGGAGGGTTCGGAGACTTAGGCGAGCTGCACCATCCGGAGACGATCCGGAGTTGGCAGAGTCACCTTCTTACTATGTTTATTCATTTTTTAATTTCCTAGTCCAATTGTATTTCGGACAGGCTTGAAGTGATTGTATAACTTCTTAGAAATTGCTCATGTTCTTATGACACCGGGTTCTGGGGACGTGTTGGGATTTATTTCATTAAACTGAATTGGCGTGGTGTCGTATTTAAGTTTACTAAAATTTATTTATTTGATTATGAAATGCAAGAAAAGGTAACGATTTCGAAAATGTTAAAACTGGAAAGTTATTTCAATTAATTAATGGTTTGGCTTGCCTGACCTAGTGTCGACGCCATCACGACCTTAGGGATTTTGGGGTCGTGACAACATCATCAATATATATCAAGGGAACTTAACCCAATCAAAAACTATCAAATTTTACAAGAATCTCGAAATTCAGCCAAACTCGAGCCCCGGTTCGGAATCCGATAAAATTTACATCACAAGAACCCTTATCCTCCCGCGAGACCGTACACACCAATAACACTAAAATCGGACCACAATTGCCCACTCAAATCCTCAAAAGAAAAATCCAATTCCCATGCACCCTTCTTCCCCAATTTTTGGTTTAAATTCCTCAAATTGCATGGTGAAAATCAAGACAAATTCATGAAATTGAACCAAAGATAGTTGAAGAACACTTACCACAAGAACCCTACTCAAGAGCTCGTCCAAAAGGTCCTCCTCCCGAGCTCTCAAATGGAAAAACAAGTTATGGCCAAGAACCCCCGAAATAGAACTTAAAACTGACTGCCCATGCCTTTTTTTTCACTGCGATCGCGAAGAACAAATTTGCTTCCCCATCAAATTATCCTACGCGATCGCAGACACCCACACGTGATCGTGATTCAGCAGGACATAAACCCATACGATCGCAAACCACTCTACGAAGAACAACGGCTCAACCCACTCATTTGCCTTTTTAACTCTATGTGAACGCAAACAACAGTATGGGATCGCACTGCCCAAAAAACATCATACTCACACAATCGCGACCTCTACCACGCGATCACGTATAAAAAAAATCCTGCCTTCCCCATCTAGGTCTACGCGATCGCGTAGAAGGAAACCAGAAACTCACACCAGCAAAAATCTGCCCAGTTTTCAAGCCAAAAGTTAGTCCGTTAACCATCCGAAACACACCCAAGGCCCTCGGAATGTCAACCAAACATACCAATATATCCCATAACATCATTCAAACTTATTCGAGCCTTCGAAACAGCAAAAACAACGCAAAAACACCAAATATCGCATCAAATTCAAGCCTATGAACTTTGAAACTTTCATATTTCGCCAACTACGCCGAAACCAACCAAAACACCTCCGATTGACCTGAAATTTTGTATACACATCAAAAATGACATTACGGACCTGTTCCAACTTCCGAAATCCCATTCCAACCCCGATAGCCTATTTTCCACTGCCGACCGGAAATCGCCAAAAACTAACTTTCGCCAATTCAAGCCTAATTCTACACCGGACATCAAAACTTCATTTCGAACACACTCCTAAGTCCCAAATCATCTAACAAAACAATCCGAGCCATAAAATACGCATTCTGAGGTCGTTCACCAATAAGTAAACTCTCAGTTGACTTTCTAAACTATTAGGCTACCTTGAGAGGCCAAATGCCTCAATACTCATCATGACCACTCTGAACCCAAACCAACCGACCCAACAAACATAAATGAAGCTAAACCACATAAAATGAAGCAGAAACGAGGGAAATGGGGCTAAATTCTTGGAACGACCGACTAGGTCGTTACATCCTCCCCCACTTAAACATACGTTCGTCCTCGAACATGCCAAGAGTTGTTCCCCAACATTATCAAACTGTTACGCATCTTACCATGCACATACCCGGGGGTGATCCCACATCATCCTATCCCATATAGGTCCAATGGCACAATACCGTTGAAATTTCGAAATCCAAATCCTGGCCCATAAATCTTAGAACAAAATTCCCACTTCTGAAATAATATACAAGATCAAAATTTCCATAACTATAGACTGAACAAGTCTGAACATGCTGAATCAAGCCATATACGTACCCTAGATGAAATCACATAATACACCGTGTGACTCAAACACTCATAGCAATAACTCTTTAACCACAATAATTGCTCAGAACAACCCAATACCAGTACACCACCTCTTATCAAGAAATGCTCGCTCTAACACTTTCATACACTGCCGATGATGAAAGAAGCACATAGAACTAACAACCATTCGTCCGATCAACCAGACATGAAACTCCCCCTTTCCAAACAGGAAGTATAGCAGATTTATAAGCCGACTCCCGGTATTTATCCTTCCAACTATGCGGTAGAAAAATTCGAAAATATTCATTCTAGGTCCAATGACCTCCTCTCATCCATCACAACCACCCTTAAGACATGACACATCGATACAATTCGAAGCCCAAATCGGTGCAACTCGTGCACTTAACTACAACATCGTAATGCAATCAAACTATGTAAAAGATCCACACGAGAGGACTATCCTGCCATTAACAATTACCATCACCATATCATACTAACAGCCTGGCACACACTGTAAAAATCAAAAACACATGTATCCAATACCAAAAGGTCATACCCCTACATAACTCCGCTACACTGCGCGATCTCATCCAACGCTGGTCCACTTGAAATACTTCAAGACACCTTACCCAAAATCAATAACCATTTGAAATTCGACATCAAGTACTCAAAGTGCATTGCTATAACTAGGGGGAAAACCGGACGAGATCATGCCACCTGAAACAGAAGGTATATAACCACACGTCTCAATCCCGCAACACCCAATTACTTACCTTACTCAAATCTAGTTATAAAGCCCAATCAGAACCGCACCATATGTGCATATAACCAATAATCACCACTCCTCGCAACACCGAAGGGTAACTCATAGATCACTCTAGAACATGAATAAACTCAATCACAATCGAATGGTACCTTTCTCAATAATAGAAACTCGGAGCCAACAATTACGACACGGTGCTGAACACGCACCCATACTAGCCTACTAGTGACCCTAAATTAACTCTGATCACTCACGACAGATAGATAACTTACCAAAAAGTTCATAATGACAGAATCATGGTACATACTAACACCCGACTAGCTCAGCTCTCCTCTTCACAATTCACTTCTATAAAATATCATGTTTATGAGAACTCTCAGTCTCGCAACCCATGAAGCGTATGGATTACCATATCTGATCACAACTCCATCGCTCAAATACATAACACATCCCAAATACTCACTCATTCCACGAGGGATACCCCTATAATTCTTCCGTTTACCAAGAAATCTTGAATATCAACAGTCGATCCAACAATAGGGCGCCGCGGTACCAATGAAGTACCCCTAACTCAAACACATTGCCCTTTCTGAAATATATACCCTCATCAAGTTGCACCAAGTAGTGATATCATCTACCTGGTCATCTGAAACTGCCCATGCTGCCTAAGAATTTATGACCTTCCTTCCAGAACCGAATCGTGACCTCACATATGCATATCTCAACTCTACCCAACATACCGCACACGCCATGCCAACCTAGGAAAAATACGGGAACTCCAGGGCCCCTTCTGAGCCACAAGCAACTACGTATCCAACTAGCCACGAACTCCCATTGGATCCCATTTAGAAACAAACTCACTACATGCCATAAGAAAATATGCACCCTTAACTGCGGTAGAAACCATCAGGAACTATCCGAAATCCCTTTTGCGCAACACCAACCCATCAGGACTGAATTCTTCTAACTCAACCAACTACGCGGGCCAGCAAAAATCCAAGAGCATAGCTAAGATATACCCAAAAAACTCGTCACCTGACGAACACCCAAAGAACTAATTGTATCCCTTACCATACCTATCCGACCTACTACCAAGTTGCCCTATTTACCCAAGTTCCTTCTGACTGACCTTCAAATTGATACATCTCCCTGCCGTAATACCACAAATTTTAACCCAGACTCACCACACGCGACCCAAGCACAAAACCATACCGTCTAAGGCTCATAAGCGACTGAATAGTCCCTTAATTATCCCCAAATGCACCACATTAGAAAAACTGACCCTGAAGAGACTTCTGCGAATCTAAGCCATTACCTTCACCTTCCTGATACCGATATGCAGAATCCGTGATGATGTAGAATACCACCAGTCTTGACATCCTCTAACGTAAATCTCAATCACACCGACCTATCAGACAGAATCGACCTGCCTTGTTTGCAAACTAACATACTAGGAACGTAATCCACTCACTTGAATCCACAAACAATTTCATACACTGCACACACTACACCTTTTACAATTTCCACTAAATCATTCAATAGAACCCAATTACCCAACAGAGTACATTACAACCTACATCGAAGAAATTTCCCTTATTCACGACATTCCCAGACCCCAAGCCTGCAGGTCATAATTGATTTACCACTATACCTCGAATTGAAACCAATACACACATAATCATGGAATCAACTTATCATTAGCGAACTCCCCCACTTGGCCCCAAGCCAAGGATCAAGACAAACAAGACTATGCCCACACATAACACTGCCACCATGCTGTGGTGGGATTCAACTAAATCCTCCATAATCTTAAAGGACCCAAACAATCCAACACTCAAATCAATTGCCAAATCTCGCATCCACCATTACAATAGCCACGCCAACTTCCACAAGCGATCTAAACTCCAATTATAACATATATCATTTACTGGCAGAAGAGAACTTATTACAGAACCACATAGGGACCACACACCCCGGAACAACCCGCAGGAGATACCCCTGCCCTCTTAGCCTCAACTGATATCTCTCCATACACTTCCGAAGACCAGAACTATCACGCAATCACTACACCTTCCTGCATCTAAATACAACCAACGCCTACCCTCGAGGCACCACAATATGCGGTAAAAACCTGAAGCTGATGGAAGAACTAACATTGGAGCGGTGGTCACAGAAATCTCGAGCTTCTAGAAGCTCTACCCACATATGACTACCACATGGATACCCTCACTGGACACCACGTGTCCCAAGAATGCTACTGAACCGAGCCAAAATTCACTCTCGGAGAATTGGCATAGAGCCTTTTCTCCCTGAATCCTTATAATTCCATCCTCAGATACTGAGTATGCTACTCCTGGCTATGCGAATATGCCAGGACTCCATCAATGAATACAACAACAAGGAGTGCTAATACGACTGGAATACACCATCAATCCAATACATGACTGTTACTGGGGTAAATGATCAACTCAAGGACATCACCTGGGACTCATAACCCAACAGAGAAATCCGCTTCACTGCACAACTACACAAGATGAGAGGTCTTCCAACATACTCACAACTCAAGGCCATATATCAAATCGAGACAGAAATCAAACACTCAATAAATTTACCACATTTCTAGCCAGCCCTTTTGACACATTTCACAGTCTGAACACATCTAAACATCAATTCACACCCACCACATAGACATCTAGTCACCAATTCTCATCAATAAGAACACAAATGGACATACAATTCCCCAATTACATGTGGCCAAACAATGAAAATCTCACAATCAAGCAACAGAATGAATTAGGCCTCAAGTCTTCCAGACTGGCCCATTACCAACATGCCAAAATCACATCTCATCCATGGAAGTCACAAGTAGTCGATGCATAGCTGATACCAGGAGCTCTCAGGCACGCTCGAATACATGGAAGGAATTTAAGAGTTACGCTCTTGGCTGAATACAATGGATTCGCACGACAAGAATTTTAAAAATGTGAGATTTTCTTAAGCGTTCCGCAGCCTCTCGAAGATAAGTACAGACGTCTCTGTACCGATCCGCAAGACTCTACTAAACCTTCTCATGACCGGTGAGTCCTATGTAACCTAGCGCTTTGATACCAATCTGTCACGACCCCAAATGCAGGCCAGTCGTGACGGCACCTATCGTGGAACTAGGCCAGACAAAACCCAAACTCGAATCATAATAAGCTTCCATTTACATCTTTACTATACCGATTACCCATAAAAGTTCCGTTAAACATTTATAAAAAATAGTTAAATCTATACTGAACATTAAATACAACCCCCGAGAACCCGGAGTCACTGGTCATGAGCATCTACATAAATATACAACTCAACAAAAATAAATTCTATAATAGTAAATAGGAGAGGGAGCAGGACTGCAGACGCATGCAGCTACCTCGCAAACCTCTGAGAATCTCTGGAACAGATAGACTGCTCACTCTTCCCTAACACCTGAATCTGCACACAAGGTGCAGGGAGTAATGTGAGTACACCAACTCAGTATTAATGAAAATAAATCAGGTCTGAGCAGCAAGAAACACATAAAAATCAATGCCATCAAATCACAAGAGGCACAACCTTTCTTTCCAATAGTATAACATAGATATGTGAAATCAACATGCCTTAAAACCATCTTCAGAAAAATCCTTTAATGAATGCATATGTTTAACAACTTCAAACCGAAAGATTTAGTATGCAAATGAAAGTAGTAATATCATAAGTAGCCCCTCGGGAAAAAATATGTATCATAATCAGCCCCTCGGGCATTCCTCACAGTCACTCAGCACCTCACAACCACTCATGCCTACCAATCACTCGTCACTCGGCCTCCCAATCACTCGTCACTCGGCACTCGGTGCGCTCACTAGGGGTGTGTACAGACTCCGGAGAGACTCCTTCAGCCCAAGTGCTAATATCACTCAGCACCTCACCATCACTCTTGGCCCTCGTCCATACTCAGCACCTCACTATCACTCTGGCCCTCGGCCATACTCATCAGAACCACTCGAAAGGCCCCACGGGCGAATCAATAAAACTCGAACCAAAACATCAGTTTAAATCTCAAAGTGGTGTAAATCATGCTGAGTTTCAAAAAATAGTATGCACAATGATGCTAAGTGAAATCATCAACAAATAGTGAGGAAAACAGTAGTAACAAGCCCCCAAGGGGTCTAAACAGATCGGTACGAAGCCCAAACACGGCTTATAGCCCAAATAATTCAACAAATCTTTAGAACATAATTTAACATAAGGTTTTGAGTAAAACATGCAACTCAATAGTTTCCGCGGAGAGGACCTAGTCCAATCCAATAATCAGTGCGCGCCACATACTCGTCATTCGACATGTGCGCCATTCTAAAATCAGTGAGAAAAATGTAGTCCGAAGTTCCATACCCTCAGTTTAAGATTTATAACCATTACTTACCTCTACCAGGCCACAACACTAGTCTGCTATGCTTTCGCCCCTCAAATTGGCTCCCTATTGCTCCGAATCTAGCCAAAACCAGTTTAACATCATCAATATATATATGAAGGGAACTCAACCCAATCAAAAACTATCAAATTATACATGAATCTCGAAATTCAGCCAAACCCGAGCCTCGAGCCCACATCTCGCAATCCGATAAAATTTACATCACAAGAACCCTTATCCTCCCACGAGATTGTATGCACCAAGAACACTAAAATCGGACCATAATTGCCCATTCAAATCTTCAAAAGAAAATTCCAATTCCCATGCACCCTTCTTTCCTAATTTTGGGTTTAAATTCCTCAAATTGCATGGTGAAAATCAAGACAAATTCATGAAATTGAACCAAAGATGGTTGAAGAACACTTACCACAAGAACCCTACTGAAAAGCTCGTCCAAAATTTCCTCCTCCCAAGCTCTCAAATGGAAAAACAAGTTATGGCCAAGGACCCCCGAAATAGAACTTATAACTGACTGCACATGCCTTTTCTTCACTACGATCGCGGAAGCTCCCACGCGATCGAGAAGAACAAATTTTCTGCCCCATCAAATTACCCTACGCGATCACAGACACCCACACGCGATCGCGATTCAGCAGGACATAAACCCACGTGATTGCAAACCACTCTACGCAATCGCGAAGAACAAAGGCTCAGCCCACTCACGCGCCCTTTTAACTCTATGTGAACGCAAACAACACTACGCGATCGCGCTGCCCAACAACCTCATACTCACGCGATCGCGATCGCGATCTCGTTCTCGACCTGCACCACGCGATCGCGTATAACAAAAATCCTGCCTTCCCCAGCTAGTTCTACGCGATCGCAAACTCCCTCCCGCGATCGCGTAGAAGGAAACCAGAAACTCACACCACCAAAAATCTGCCTAGTTTTCAAGCCAAAGTTGGTCTGTTAACCATCCGAAACACACCCGAGGCCCTCGGGACCTCAACCAAACATACCAAAATATCCCATAACATCATTCAAACTTAGTAGAGCCTTCGAAACACCAAAATCGCATCAAATTCAAGCCTATGAACTTTGAAACATTCAAATTTCGCCAACTACGCCGAAACCAACCAAAACACCTCTGATTGACCTGAAATTTTGCAGACACATCCAAAATGACATTACGGACCTGTTCCAACTTCCGGAATCCCATTCCAACCCCAATAGCCTATTTTCCACTGCCGAACGGAAATCGCCAAAAACTAACTTTCGCAAATTCAAGCCTAATTCTACAACGGACATCAAAACATCATTCCGAACACACTCCTAAGTCCCAAATCACCTAACTAAACCATCCGAGCCATAAAATCTGCATTTTGAGGTCGTCTACCAATAAGTCAACTCTCAGTTGACTTTTTCAATTATTAGGCTACCTTGAAAGGCCAAATGCCTCAATTCTCATCATGACTACTCTGAACCCAAACCAACCGACCCAACACACATAAATGAAGATCAACCACATAAACTGAAGCAGAAACGGGGGAAACGGGGCAAAATTCTCGGAATGACCGGTCGGGTCATTACAATAACACACACACTTCGTGCTGCTTTAACTACATATATAGCATGTTATAGTATATGATAATGTATTCATTATTTGTATTATAATAGAGTTAATGAATTACATTCATTCATCATTAGGTTATAAGCCGATGAATCAATTATAACAGATTAAAGGATATAGGTCGAGACGTTTTGTTTTGAATATTCAACGATGCATCTGAGTAGGTTATAAGTCGATGATTCAACTGACACACATGTATATTTGATGAAAAATTATATATATTAATTAGGATCTTGAGAAGTCTATCATTGACTTATAACCTACTCAGATGCATCGTTGAATATTCAAAATAAAATGTCTCGACCTATATCACTTAATCAGTTATAATTGATTCATCGACTTATAACCTAGTGATGAATGAATGCAATGCATTAACTCTGTTATATGAATACAGTATCATATACTATAACATGCTATATATGTAGTTAAAACATCACATCTCGGAGTTCGATAATTTTTACATCATTAGAAACCTCGACCTCCCACGATTCTACAAATACCAAAATCATCAAAATCGGATCACAATTGCTTATCCAAAACCTCAAAAGAATTTCCAATTCTCCACCCCCTTCTTCCCAACCTTTTCCTACTCAAACCCCTAAATTTTCAAGCTGAATCCTAACACAATAGCATAGGAACGAGATTAGAAACCAAAGAACTTACCTTTGCTGAAGAATCTTGAATTTCTCTCTGTAAATCGCCTTCAATGGACTCCTCCCGCATGCAAATTGATGGAAAAATAAGAAATTTTGCGGAGGGTCCTTTTTATACTGTTTTTGCGCAGTCATTTCCGCTCCTGCGGATAATTGTCCGTACCTGTAGACCCGCACCTGCGGTCCCAGGTGCGCACCTGTGAAAACTCACTTAACGGGCCAATCCCGCACCTGCGGCATCGCAGGTGCGACAAATTCTTCGCACCTGCAGACCTCTCCCTACTCAGCAAAATCTCGCACCTGCGGAGCCCAGTCCACTCCTATGAAACCGTACCTGCGGCTCCCCTTCCGCAGGTGCAAAAACACAGCTACCAACAACCTGCAAATTACCAAAAATCACTCCAAACTTCCCGTTAACCATCTGAAATCAATCCCGAGCCCCTCGGGGCCCCAACCAAACATACCAACACACCCCATAGCATCATTCAAACTTAGTCGAGCCTTCAAAACACCAAAACAACACGAAAACACCAAATTTACATCAAATTCAAGCCTAAGAACTTTGAAACTTCCAAATTTCGCCAACTACGCCGAAACCAACCAAAACAACTCCGATCGTTCTGAAATTTTGAAGACATAACCAAAATGACATTACGAACCTGATCCAACTTCTGGAATTCCATTCCGGCCTTGATAGCCTATTTTCCACTGCCGATCGGAAATCGCCAAAAACTAACTTTCGCCAATTCAAGCTTAATTCTGCACCAGACATCACAAAAATATTCTTAACACACTCCTAAGTCCCAAATCACCTAACGAAGCTATCCGAGCCATAAAATCTGCATTCTGAGGTCGTTTACCAATAAGTCAACTCTCAGTTGACTTCCTCAACTATTAGGCTACTGTAAAAGGCTAAATGCCTAAACTCTCACCATAACCACTCCGGACCCAAACCAACTGATCGAACACATCAAAAATTGGATAGCAATATATAACAAATGCAGAAATAGGGGAAATGGGGTAAATCTCACGAAAAGACCGGTCGGGTCGTTACATCCTCCCCCTCTTAAACAAACGTTCGTCCCTGAATGGGTCTAGAAATATACCTGGAGTCTCAGGTTATTTTAGGTATTGATACATATATACGGCTATTAAAGTATATATATATATACGTATATATATATATATATATATATATATATATATATACACACACACACACACACACACACACACACACACACACACACACACAGAGTTCACTGTAATACTATAACGTATATAGGTGAATTGGAAATGGAAGCCAAGCTAAATGGTGCATAAAACATCAAAAATACGCTAAGAAGTCAAAAAGGAGTGACCCGGGCCATACCCGGGTGTTTGACCCCTAAAGCCAGGCATGCCCAGGCGTTAAGGGGGCGTTTGGCCCTTAAGGCCCGGGTGAACCTGGCGTTAGCCAGGCGTTTGGCTCCTAACGCCAGGCATGCCCTAGCGTTAAGGGGGCGTTTGGGGCTTAACGCCTGGGTGCCTGGTCCTGTCAACTCCGAGTTTTAAAGGTTTTTAAGTGTTTCCTGGTAGTAATAGAAGTCTCGTACACATTTAGGGTTTATCCCAAACATATAAATAGACCAAAAAACACAACTTTGGATGGAAGATGCCATTTTTGGAGAGAATATACACACAAGATCATTGAAGAAGCAAATGATGATCAGTTTTCTTCATCTTAATCTAGTATTTTCCATTTATGCAAAACTTATGCGATTGTTTAAGTCTAGTATGAGTGGCTAAACACCCATTGTTTTGGGGTTGTGGTTTATCCATGAATATTGTTATTCGATATTAACTTAACCTTGATTATAATTCGCTCAATATATGGTTGTTTCTTCAATTCTGCGTTTAATTGCTTAATTGTTTGGCCAGCAATTAGGTTCTATATAATATCTATGTTATGCTTGGGAAAGCCGTATATAGATTAGAGAAGAATTGAAGAGAGCGCGATCTTAACCCTTCAGGGGAGCGGATTTGTGGTTAGGATAGGAATATACCTAGTCACCGTGCTTAATTAAACATCGTAATCTTAGTGCGTTCTAATAGATTAATTTCATAGGAATATAGGCGTTAATCTATTGAGAATAGGCGAGTAGTACTTCGGGAGAAGGCTACGAGAGCAATTATCGATTAATTAGCAACCATGAGTGAATTATATGAAAGGGAGAGTTAATTAGAATGCAATATGAATGGTGAATTGATCACAACCCTGGAATATTTGTCTTTATTTAATACACAAAAATATTCTCGTTACTTGATAATTAGTTCATATAATCGTATAATAAATTAGTTATATTCTTGGATTTTGTTTTGGCTCGATTAAATAATAATTAGAGTGATTCAGCAAAGAGTTTACGCAAGTCCCTATGGGTTCGACATTCGATTTAACATTATATTACTTTCTAAGACCACGTATACTTGCGTGTGCATTTGGAACCAACAAGTTTTTGGCGTCGTTGCCGGGGACTTGAATATAGACTACATTTTAGTTACTTGCTTTAATTGTTTATTTCATTGAGTCTAACATCACGTGATTTTTGCTCTAATCTCAGGAACTTCGAGTGAATGTGTAGGGTCAGAAGCCCGGATAGACTTGACGGCTTTGACCCCGAACCTGAGAGATCATTTCACAGGAGATTGCGAGAAGCAAGAGATACAGACAATCTTCAGGACTTCATCCGATTTCCTGTGAACATGGCAGAGGAATAACACATGGCGGTTCAGGAGGTGGCAATGCCAAGAATTGCCAATGTCATCTCCAGCATCGTGAAGCCCAGAATCACTGGGCACTTTGAGCTGAAACAGAGCATGATCCAACTACTTCATGCAAACGGGCAGTTTTTGGGTCTTCCACACGAGGATCCACAGCAGCACATTTTGAACTTCTTGGAGATTAGTGATACTTATATCACTAACGGGGTCACGCCAGATTATGTGAGGCTCACGCTTTTCCCATTCTCTATATTGGGCGAAGCAAAGCAATAGCTGAAGGCAGAACCAGTTAATTCCATCACAACATGGAACAATCTGGCGAGAAAATTTCTAGCAAAGTTCTTCCCTTCAGGAAAGACCGCAAATATCAGGAGTGAGATAGTCTCCTTTAGGCAGAAAACAGGTGAATCGTTATATTCAGTATGGGAAAGGTTCAAGGGGNAGCAGCTGGAGGTCAGGTGTTGGAGAAGAATTATGATGAAATATTTGCATTACTGAATAAATTCTCCAAAAGCAATCCAGACTGGCAAGGTGAGATGGGGAGAAGTATGGTTCAGAAATCACCAGGGGTTCTTAAACTAGATGTGGTTTCAGCATTATCAGCCCAGATTTCCACATTGACTAACCAAGTCAACCAGATGAACCTGATCATTAACAAGCAACAATCTCAATCAATGCAACAGGCCCAACCAGTGCAACAGATTCAGGTATTTTGTGAAGTCTGGAGAGGGTCATTCAAGTGAGTTATGCCCAGTTAATCTAGAGTCTGTCTGCATTGTGGGTAACGCTAATAGGGGACAAGAAAATCAATATGGAAACACCTATAACCCCAACTGGAGAAACCACCCAAACTTCTCTTAGGGTGGAAATCAGAGCACTCAGCATCATTACAGGCATCCAGCACCTCAAGAGCAATACAAACCACCTCAGGTTGAACCATCAGCAAGCCTTGAGGATATTATGAAGAGAATGATGAATGACCAACTTGCTTTCAATCAGAAAATAATGGCTGATNTCTACTGAAAAATCAGCCACTATTGAACCAGCATCAGACAACCAGAAAGAGTCAGAAAATCTAGTGAAAGAGGCGGTAGCTGAGCAACCCCCGCCATTTGTTGCAAGACCACCCCCTCCATTCCCTTAAAGGTTGCAAAAGGTGAAAGATAATGCAGCATACAAAAGGTTTCTTGATCTCTTGAAGCAGGTACAAATCAATATTCCACTGGTAGACATTCTGCAGGAGGTACCCAAATATGCTAAGTATATCAAGGACATTGTGGCCAATAAACGAAGGCTGACTGAGTTCGAAANCAGCAAAGGAGGCGAGTGCTGAGCAACCCCCGCCATTTGTTGCAAGACCACCCCCTCCATTCCCTTAAAGGTTGCAAAAGGTGAAAGATAATGCAGCATACAAAAGGTTTCTTGATCTCTTGAAGCAGGTACAAATCAATATTCCACTGGTAGACATTCTGCATGAGGTATCCAAATATGCTAAGTATATCAAGGACATTGTGGCCAATAAATGAAGGCTGACTGAGTTCGAAACAGTGGCACTCACTGAGGAAGTTAGCTCAAAAATTCAAAGCAAGATACCTCAGAAATTAAAAGATCCAGGTAGCTTTACTATCCAAATCTCAATTGGTAAGCATGCAATCGGGCGAGCTCTGTGCGATCTTGGGGCAATTATTAATTTGATGCCACTATCTGTGTTCAAGCAGTTGGGATTGGGTGAACCACGCCCAACAACAGTGATTTTACAATTGGCTGGCCGCTCCCTAGCCCATCCTGAGGGAGTAATTGAAGATGTGCTGGTTCAGGTGGGATCATTCATATTCCTAGCTGATTTCATTATCTTGGACTATGAGCCTGATTTGGAAGTCCCATTTATTTTGGGGCGTCAATTTCTAGCTACAGGCCTAGCTATTATCGATGTGTGTGAAGGGAAGATGACAATGCGCATTGGTGATCGAGTGGAGGTGTTTAATGTTTATAAGGAACTCAACTTACCTGTCCACTATGAAGAACTATCCATGATTTATGTAGTGGAAACCAAATCGGAGTCTATGGTTCCCTACATGAATCCCATTGACCCTCTTGAGCGAATATTGGTTGGGGATGCAGAAGACTGTGAGTATGAAACAAGGGAAGATATTGAGAAAATTCTTGAGGTGTCCTGCAGTTACCTCCACAGGCTAGGAAAATTTGAAGAGTTGAATAAGCCTGTTACTCTAACCCTTCCTAAGCCATCTAGTGAAGAGGCTCCAAAGCTGGAACTCAAACCTCTTCCAGCACATTTACGCTATGCCTATTTGGGGAACTCTGAAACATTGCCCGTGATCATCTCATCTAGCCTGACCAATACACAAGAACAGAAATTGCTTAGGGTGCTTCCTGAGAACAAAAAGGGGATTGGGTGGACCATTGCAGATATTAAAGGTATCGGTCCATCATTTTGCATGCATAAAATATTTTTGGAAGACGAAATTCGCCCGAGTGTTGAGGAGAAAAGGAGGCTGAATCCCATTATGAAAGAAGTAGTGAAGAAAGAAGTCCTAAAATTGCTGGATTCAGGCATCATCTTTCCTATTTCTGATAGCAATTGGGTGAGCCCGGTTCAATGTGTACCCAAAAAGGGAGGGATGATCGTGATTGAGAATGAGAAAAATGAGCTAATTCCTACCTGCACTATCATGGGTTAGAGATTTTGCATAGTTATCGAAGGCTCAACAAAGCAACCCGCAAGGATCATTTTCCACTCCCATTCATTGATCAAATGCTGGACAGGTTAGCAGCGCATGAATATTATTGTTTTCTGGATGCGTATTCAGGTTACAATCAAATTGTAATATGCCCAGAGGATCAGGATAAGACCATCTTTACTTGCCCTTATAGAACCTTCGCCTTCAAGCGAATGCCATTTGGTCTTTGCAATGCACCAGCCACCTTCCAGAGATGTATGATGGCGATTTTTACCGACATGGTGGAAAAATTCGTAGAAGTGTTTATGGATGACTTCTCAGTCTTTGGCGCATCTTATGATGACTGTTTGAAAAACTTGAGCATGGTGTTGGCTCGTTGTGAAGAAATGAATCTGGTGTTAAATTGGGAGAAATGTTACTTCATGGTGCAGGAAGGCATTGTCTTGGGTCATAGAATATCTAAACGTGGCATCAAAGTTGATAAGGCAAAAGTAGAGGTAGTTGAGAAACTACCTCCACCAATTTCAGTGAAGGGTTTCCGAAGTTTCTTGGGACACGCATGATTTTATAGGCGCTTTATTAAAGATTTCTCTAAAATTGCTACCCCATTGTGCAAGTTGCTGGAAAAAGATATCAAGTTCAATTTTGAAGCACCCTGTCTGAAGGCATTTGAGGAGCTCAAGAAGAAATTGGTAACTGCCCCTATAATTGTTGCACCTGATTGGTCACTNCATAGAACGAAAGGGAACTGATAACCAAGTAGTTCACCACCTGTCAAGGCTGGAAAATCATGATCATGTTGAGGAAGGTGGAGATATTAAAGAAGTCTTTCCTGATGAGAAACTTTTTACTATAACCCAAGACCCTCCTCCGTGGTATGCCGATTATGTGAATTATTGGGTGAGTGGGGTACTTCCCCAGGAAATAAAATCTGAAGCAAGGAAAAGGTTCTTACGCGATGTAAAGTCCTACTACTGGGATAAACCCTACCTATACAAAGAATGTGGTGATCAGTTAATGAGGAAATGTATTCCTGATATAGAAATGGAAATGGTGCTATTTGATTGTCATGCATCACCATATGGGGGCCATCATGGTGGCGATCGAACAACAGCGAAAGTGCTACAAGCTGGTTTCTTTTAGCCAACACTATCTAAGATGCACACACATTTGTTAAAAAGTGTGACCAGTGCCAAAGAGCAGGAACGATAACAAGGAAGCACGAGATGCCTTTAAATAATATCTTGGAGGTAGAGATTTTTGATGTATGGGGGATAGACTTTATGGGTCCATTCCCATCATCCAAGGGAAATAAATACATTTTGCTGGCAGTTGACTACGTGTCGAAATGGGTGGAGGCAATTGCATTGCCGACGAATGATGCCATGGTTGTCGCTGCGTTTGTGAAGAAGAATATATTCTCCAGATTTTGTACTCCACGAGCCTTGATTAGTGATGAAGGAACCCATTTTTGCAATCGGTTGTTGAATAACCTTTAAGCTAAATACGGGGCTCCTCATCGAGTTGCAACAACATATCACCCTCAAACAAGGGGACAAGCAGAGGTATCCAATAGAGAAATCAAGCAAATACTAGAGAAAATGGTGAGTGTGAACAGGAAANTTGCACTCATACGAAAATGCCAAACTTTACAAAGAAAAGACCAAGAGATGGCATGACAAACATATACATCCGCGTCATTTTGAGCCGGGCCAACATGTACTTTTATTCAATTCTAGGCTTAGACTGTTTCCTGGAAAGCTACAATCGAGATGGTCAGGCCCGTTTGAAATAGTGAGAGTCACTCCATATGGTGCGCTTGAATTGCGAGCTATACATGGTGAAAGAACATTTTTAGTGAATGGGCATAGAGTCAAACATTATTGGGGTGGTACCATAAATCGTGAGAAGACCAAAGTCATGTTCACTGATGACTGAGGCGAGGTTCTGCGTCGTGCCGCGACGTTAAATCAGGCGCTTCATAGGAGACAACCTATTGACTTGTTGTAATCGTCGTGCCACCACATTAACTAAGGCACTTATTAGGAGGCAACCCAATGCTTAGTTAAATCTTAACATAGCTTGAATAATTTCATATAATTATAGGTACTAACGAGCTTGCGAGTGCATTCAAGTGAAAGGAGCAGTGTTCTTTCATGACGGAAGGTGAGACCAAGGCCAGGGGGTACCTGTTGTTTCAGCCCTAACACCTGGCAAACACCAGGGCAGGCTGGGCATTTCAGCCCTAACGCCTGGCAAACGGATGAGTTTGCTGAGCGTTTCGGGTCCAACGCCTGGCTAACGCCAGTGGGTGCGGGATTTAAGACTAAAACGCACGCCTAACGCCAGGTAAGTATCTTCTTCTAATTTTTTCATCTCCCATATCCCTCTCAAGCAAGAGTTTTTTCCCAAGAACACAAACAACAACGAATTGCTCTCACACTCACACTACAACTCATAGATTACCCACACATCTACACGACACACCCACATCAACTCTTCACCCACATATCTGCACACCCACAACATACACAAATCTGCACAGGCTCAATTTCGGGGTTCACCTCATCACATTAACACTCATCAATTGTTGAGGTATGATTTTATCCCTATTCTATGTAAATTCGACTTGGGTGTTACAATTATATATGGTGTAGCCATGATTCATGGTGGTTCCTTATGGGTTTATGAATTTCATGGTCATATTGTATGATGTTTTGCATCCCAATCCCCGAAACCCTCTAGGAATGGGCTGAATTTGTTAAACTAAGTGGTATTATGGAACCCCACCCAGATGTGGGTACATGAGGCAGTCCCTCAATTCCATAAGAGCTCTCATGGCATTGTGCATGCCAAGTGCTCGATATAATGCCTCAATGGAAATACATATCCCATTTGGAGCCCGAGTCTCAGGGAAACAACCCACTAATATCATGCATTGTCAACTCCATGAAATGTTAAGTGTGAAGAGGCTCACGAAAAGCCCTTTGGGTAAATTATTCATTAACGTACCAAGGTGAAGTCTGAGTAACCTTTGGAAAGCTTTTGTTACATACTTTGTGACATCCACTAACTACTAATCATATGTGCAGGAAAAACAATGCTACCCAGAAGAGCCTTCCCTGACCAATGCAGAGCGCAATGTGCGGGATGATAGCTTCATGGCCCATCTTTATGGGATGATGGATTTGCAGTTGCGAATAGGAGGTCGGCCGACGTCAGTTGATGAGAGAGTTGAATTGGATCAGAGGTACCCGCTCAATGCTCATGCGTAGCAGATTATTGGAGCGGGTGAGGGATACAAGCTCCCTGATGATGAGGATATCAACACTCCTGACGACTCTGATGCAGAGCCGATGTGCTCGGATGAGGAAGATGATGAAGAATATGAGCATGAGGAAGAGTGGAGAGCGTCAGATGATGACGACACTGAATGATCAGGGAGTTTCTTGTACCTTGCTTCTATGCATGTTTTTGTCTCTATATAATGCACTGGGACAGTGCATGGATTAAGTGTGGGGTGTGTATGTTGTATTTTGTTGTACTTACGAATTGTGGAATTGTTGTACCGTATGTGGGTTTGTATTGTAGTTTTGTATTCATGATAGTAAATGATTTTATTTCTTTTAAGTTTTTGTAGTTGTTTTAAATATATATAAAAATTGTGGACTTTTCCCGACGATGGACCTCTTAGACACCTGTCTTGAGGGAAGTAAGTCTAAATAAAATACCAAAAAGATTTTTTTTTAGGTAGTGTAGTAATTCCCCCTTGGTTTTTCTTTTGACCACTGTTCTTTTCCAAGGGTGTAACTTGACCCGGGTAATTTAAATAAAGTTTTTTTTTGTTTTTAGAGTAGTTAGGAAGAAACTGAGTAAATTAGAGATACCTTATGACATGTTTGATGCCGGCATATTAGGTGATGGCATACATTCTATTTTCCCTTATATTTGGTTTGACATGTGATGCCTGAGTAAAAATAAATAGCCTATTTTGTGACGCCTTAGCTCAGTTGTTTGACTTGTATTCTACATAGTGTGATGTTGCTCAATTCTCTCAATTTCGTGTGCTTTCTTGACTTGAGAGTTGAATAAAACCGTTGTGATTGAGTCATGTGCGATGTGTGAGTGAGGTTTAGTGATTTTCTATGCTATCCTGTGTAGTCTAGAACTTGTCCCGTGTGTCAATCGAAGCGAAATTGTAGGTTATGCTAGTTTAGGGGATGACGTAGGAATTTTCTTGCTTGATCATAGATGTGCTTGTCACATAAGAATTACATTTTCCATTGCTAGCCCCTTTGAGCCTTTAGACCTTTTCTTTGGTACCCACATTACAAGCCGTACCCCTATTTTGTTCTTAAATTGAGATTTTTGCACCTTTTCCTCCTAAGGCACTTAGTCGCTAAAAGAAGTAAGGTGAGATATTGGGGAGTAATGTTTGAGTGGAGCCATGTAAGGGCCTGTTGGTGCACTAAAAGAAAACTGTATTCAAAAGTCATTGGCCATTGAATTTTCATGTATGGAGTGTGAGGAAAAAAAAAAAAATAATTGTACAAAAAGATACACACCTCCAAGTTTCTATTAATGTGTGCCAGTGAAAATAGAGAAGTGCTTAATTAAAGAAAAAGGGCTATGTTGAATATGAATTGGTTGAGAAGAATATGTGTTGAATTGTGAAGGTAGTGTATTAAAGTGCTTAGGAGGGATAGTCACTATTCCTAAATCTATCCTACCCGTCCCTTAGCCTACATTACAACCTTAAAAGTCCTAATTGATCCTAGACTTAGCTAACTTGAATTAGTGGAGATCTACACTACGGGCGAGCTTATGGTACGACCACGGGATGCATATGAATTCTTTGTGAGAGTGAGGGCATTTGTTCAATTGTGTGATGTCCTTAATTTATGTTCAAGAGCATATTTGAATGTGAGGACTATTTATATTCACTCTTTTGCTTGTTGGTGAGGGCACATGGTCTCATGAACGATTGGTAATGTTGTAAACTTTCTTGTTGGGTAGGTGCGTGAATTGAGAGGGCTTAGTGGTTGCAAGTCGACTCTTGAGGTTGGGTGGTTGCGATTAGGTTGTTGGTATGATTGATTAAATTGTTATACTTGGGCATGTTTAAAGAAGGGAAAGAATGTGAAATTTTGTATGTTCATACTTGATTGCCGGTATCGATCATAGTTAAGGGGTAATGTGTGTGATTGAAAAGTAAAATACTCCTTGTTAATGAAATGTGTACGTGTTGAAGGATATTGCTCGAGGACGAGCAAGAGTCTAAGTGTGGGGTATTGATGCGTGGCTAGAATTCATAGTTTTAAGCATTATATATCTTACATTTTATGTGCTTTTGTGATAAAAATACAAGTTATATGTGCATAATGGAGTCTATTTCATGTGTAGGTAAATTGGAGATGAAAGCCGAGCTAAATGGGTGCATAAAACATCAAAATACGCTCAAGAGTCTAAAAGGAGTAACTCGGGCCATACCCGAGCGTTTGACCCCTAAAGCCAGGCATGCCAGGCGTTAAGGGGGCGTTTGGCCCTTAAGGCAAGGGTGACCTGGCGTTAGCCAGGCGTTTGGCTCCTAACGCCAGGCCTGCCCTGGGGTTAAGGGGGCGTTTGGGGCTTAACGCCTGGGTTCCGGGTCCTGTCAACTCCGAGTTTTAAAGGTTTTTAAGTGTTTCTCAGTTGGAATAGAATTCTCCTACACGTTTAGGGTTTATCCCAAACATATAAATAGACCCAAAACCACAACTTTGGGGGGAGGATGCCATTTTTGGAGAGAATATACACACAAGATCATTGAAGAAGAAAAGGGTTATCAGTTTTCTTCATCTTAATCTAGTATTTTCCATTTATGCAAAACTTATGCGATTGTTTAAGTCTAGTATGAGTGGCTAAACACCCATTGTTCTGGGGTTGTGGTTTAGCCATGAATATTGTTATTCGATATTAACTTAACCTTGATTATAATTCGCTCAATATATGGTTGTTTCTTCACTTCTGCGTTTAATTGCTTAATTGTTTGGCCAGCAATTAGGTTCTATATACTATCTATGTTATGCTTGGGAAAGCCGTATATAGATTAGAGAAGAATTGAAGAGAGCGCGATCTTAACCCTTCAGGGGAGCGGATTTGTGGTTAGGATAGGAATATACCTAGTCACCGTGCTTAATTAAACATCGTAATCTTAGTGCGTTCTAATAGATTAATTTCATAGGAATATAGGCGTTAATCTATTGAGAATAGGCGAGTAGTACTTCGGGAGAAGGCTATGAGAGCAATTATCGATTAATTAGCAACCATGAGTGAATTATATGAAAGGGAGAGTTAATTAGAATGCAATATGAATGGTGAATTGATCAATGGTGAATTGATCACAACCCTGGAATATTTGTCTCTATTGAATACACAACAATATTCACGTTACTTGATAATTAGTTCATATAATCGTAGAATAAATTAGTTATATTCTTGGATTTTGTTTTGGCTCGATTAAATAGCAATTAGAGTGATTCAGCAAGTAGTTTACGCAAGTCCCTGTGGGTTCGACATTCGATTTAACATTATATTACTTGCTACGACCATGTATACTTGCATGTGCGTTTGGAACAAACATGCATACTGTTTTTATTTGAAACTCAGCCTGATTTACACTACATTACCATTAAAATGATGTTTTCAAGTCGAGTACCCCATTTTATAATTCGCCTTAGGGGACTTTCGAGTGGTTCCACCGAGTGTGGCCGAGGGCCAAGAGTGATGTGAGGTGTTGGATGTTATTAGCGCTTGGGCTGAAGGAGCCCCTCCGGAGTCTGTACACATCCCCAGTGAGCGCACCTAGTGCGAGTGACGAGTGATTGGGAGGCTTGAGTGATTGTGAGATGTTGAGGGATTTTGAGTCATGTCCGAGGGGCTGATTATGAAACATGTTTTTGCCCGAGGGGCTACTATTTTTCTATATTCATTTGCATACCAATCTTTGTTTTACAGTTGTTAAAAATGTGCATTCTTTTAAGGACTTTTATGAAGTTGATTTCTAAGGCATGATGATTTCGTATATCTATGTTATACTATTGGAAAGTAAGGCTGTGTATATTGTGATTTGATGGCATTGATTTTTATGTGTTTCCTTGCTAGTTAGACTTGATTTATTTTCACTACTACTGAGTTGCCGTACTCATATTACTCCCTGCACCCCTGTGTGCAGATTCAAGAGCAGATATCGAGCTGTAGCTTTTACATCGCAGTGGAGCCGGATCGTGGGATATAGAGGTAGTTGTCCAGCATCCGCAGCATCTCTGTCTTCCCTTCCTGTTGTATTTAGCTTTGATTCGGAGTTTTGTATTATAATAGTTTATTTTGGATTATTTCACTAGATACTCATGACATGTTGGCTCGGTTTTGGGGATGGCAGTACTGTATATAAATTGGCCTATTATATTCAAAAAATTTCTGTATATTTTTATGAAATGCTTGAAACTTAAATGGGATTTTCAAAAGAAATTGTGAACACGCGGTAGTCGGCTAGCCTAGTTCCACGATAGGCATCACAGACGGTTAAGATTTGGGGTCATGACAGTTTGGTATCAGAGCCCTAGGTTACATAGGACTCAACAGTCATGAGCAGGTTTAGTAGAGTCTTGCGGGTTGGTACGGAGACGTCTGTACTTATCTTTGAGAGGCAGCCGAACTTTAAGGAAACATTTCTATCTTTCTTGGACTCTTTCGTGGGGATCTATTGATTCTCGAAATCTGAACTTATGTGGTTTCATTCTCTCATAGATAGTGAGGACACGCCATACCGATCAGAGTGACCAGTCACCGGCTAGACCCGCGAGAGGTCGAGGCCGTGGTAGAGGTAGGAGACCCTGTCTCAGATATTGTCAGTATGCACCGGTTTGGCTCAAGTCGTTGCCATGTCTTCTTCTCCCACCACAGCTCAGGCTGGGGGAGGCAATCAGACTCCAGCTACCCGGGCACTTGAGCAGGTTGCACAGGGTATTCAGGCATCGGGAGCAGCCCCAGCTCATCCATCTTGTCCGGTTCAGGATTATGTGGTCCCTGTTATGCCTGAGGACGAGCAGCGCAAGTTGGAGAGATTCAGCAGACTTAAGCCTCTGACTTTCAGCGGTACAGAGGGTGAGGATGCCTAGGGATTTCTAGATAGGTGACAGAGGATACTGCGCACCACGGGTATTCTGGAGACCAGTGGGGTCTCGTTTGTTACATTTCAGTTTGCGGGTGCTGCCTTTACCTGGTGGGAGTCTTTTGAGAGGCGTAGACCGGTTGGTTTAGCACCTCTTACCTGGTAGCAGTTCTCCATGATCTTTTTGGAGAAGTATGTTCTCAGTCCCACAGAGAGGAGCAGCGTAGGCAGTTTGAGCAGCTGCGCCAGGGAGAGTTATCAGTCACTCAGTATGAGATGAGATTTCCGAGTTGGCTAGTCATGCTTCTGAGATTATCCCTACTGATAGGGAAAGGGTGAGAAGGTTCGTAGATGGTGTTTCTTATCAGCTTTGGTTATTCATGACTCGGGAGAGAGTATCGGGTGCTTCATTCGAGCAGTTTGTTGACATAACTCGAGATATTGAGTCTGTTCGCCGCCAGGAGCGGGAGGAGAGGGAGGCCAAGAGGCCTCATAGTTTGGGAAGTTCCATTGGTGCTCCCTTCAGGGGACAGTTTCAGCAGGGTAGGGGTCTTTCATTCAGGCCTCCTCAGTTAGGCCTCCCCGTATATAGTGGTGCATCTTCGGGGCAGGGTCCTCGTGGTTCTTAGTCAGGTCGTACCTCTTTTGGTGCCCTCCCAGCTCAGAGTGCAGCTTGAGCACCTCCAGTTCAGGGTTCATCTATACAGGAGTCTTCCAGTGGCCGTACAGGTGCTAGAGGTTTCTATCAGTCCCCGCCTCCAGCTCCAGGTAGTTGTTTTGAGTGTGGAGAGTTCGGGCACTGGTGGAGGCAGTGTCCCTGCTGTTCCGGTGGATCTTCTCAGCAGAGGGGCCATCCCTCGACTTCAGCTCCAGTCACTTCACCACCCGCCCAGGCAGCCAGGGGTGGTGGTCAGTCAACCAGAGGCCGCCCTAGAGGGGGAGGTCGAGAAGGGGAGGTCAGGCTCGTATGTATGTTTGTCCAGCCAGGCCGGATGCTATGGCCTCAGATGCCGTGATTGCAGGTATTTTTTCAGTCTGTTGTCGTGATGCCTTGGCTTTATTTGACCCTGGTTCCACATATTCCTATGTTTCTTCATATTTTGCCGGTTTTCTGGGCATGCCCCGTAAGTATCTAGTCACCTCTGTTCATGTGTCGACTTTGGTGGGCGATACTGTTATTGTGGACCGTGTGTATCGGTCGTTCACTATATCTATTGGGGGTTTGGAGACCCGAGTGGACCTACTGTTACTCAGCATGGTCAATTTTGACGTGATTTTGGGCATGGATTGGTTATCTTCGTGCCATGCTATTCTTGATTGTCACGCTAAGACCGTGACCTTATCTATGCCGGGGTGTTCGAGGGTTGAGTGGAGAGGTTCTTCTGAGTATATGCCTAGCAGGGTGATTTCTTACTTGAAGGCTCGGCGCATGGTTAAAAAGGGGTGTTTATCTTATGTGGCCTTTGTGAGGGATGTCGGGGGTGAGACTCCGGCTAGATTCAGTTCCCTTAGTCCATGATTTTCCTGATGTGTTTCCTGCAGACCTGCGAAGCATGCCACCTGACATGGATATTGATTTTGGTACTGACTTGGTGCCATGCACTCAGCCTATTTCTATTCCACCATATCATATGGCACCAACGGAGCTAAAGGAATTGAAGGAGCAACTTCAGGAGCTCCTAGATAAGGGGTTCATTCGGCCTAGTGTGTCACCTTGGGGTGCTCGGTGTTGTTCGTGAAGAATAAGGATGGGTCCATGCGTATGTGTATTGACTATTGGCAGTTGAATAGGGTTACGGTGAAGAACCGGTATCCCTTGCCCCGCATTGATGATTTATTTGACCAGCTTCAGGGAGCCAGAGTGTTTTCTAAGATTGATTTGAGATCTAGCTATCATCAGTTGAGGATTCGGGAGTATGATATTCCAAAGACTGCTTTCAGGATCAGGTATGGTCATTATGAGTTCTTGGTTATGTCATTTGGGCTGACCAATACCCCAACTGCGTTCATGCGATTGATGAACAACGTGTTTTAGCCTTATCTTGATTCCTTCGTCATTGTGTACATTGATGACATCCTGGTTTATTCTCGTAGCCAGGAAGAGCATGCTCAGCATTTGAGAGTTGTGTTACAGAGATTGAGGGAGGAGAAACTTTATGCGAAATTCTCCTAGTGTGAGTTTTGGCTGGGATCGGTAGCTTTCTTGGGGCACGTGGTGTCTAGTGAGGGGATTCAGGTTGATCTGAAGAAGATAGAGGTGGTGCAGAGTTGGCCCAGACCTTCTTCAGCTACAGAGATTAGGAGTTTCCTTGGTTTGGCAGGATATTACCGTCGCTTTGTGGAGGGATTCTCTTCGATTGCTTCGCCTTTGACCAGATTGAACCAGAAGGGTGATCTATTCAGATGGTTTGATGAGTGTGAGGAGAGCTTTCAGAATCTCAAGTCAGCATTGACTACAGCTCCAGTACTAGTTTTGCCTGCTGGTTCGGGTTCTTACACAGTTTATTGTGATGCTTCTAGAGTTGGCTTGGGAGCGGTATTGATGCAGGACGGTATGGTGATTTCCTACGCGTTCATATAGTTGAAGGTAAGAGAAGAATTATCCAGTGCATGATCTTGAGTTAGCTGCCATTGTCCATGCGTTGAAGATTTGGCGGCATTATTTGTATGGTGCGCAGTGTGAGATTTTCATTGACCATCGCAGTTTAAAATATCTGCTGAGGCAGAAGGACTTGAATTTGCGTCAGAGGAGATGGTTAGAGCTTCTAAAGGATTATGACCTCACTATCTTATATCATCCGGGGAAGGCCAATGTAGTGGCCGATGCCTTGAGTCGCAGAGCAGAGAGTTTGGGGAGTTTAGCTTACCTTCCAGTAGCAGAGCGGCCATTAGCTCTTGATGTTCAGGACTTAGCAGGTCATTTGGTGAGATTGGATCTATCAGAGCCCCCGCGGGTGTTGGCTTGTGTAGCCTCCAGGTCTTCTCTTTACGATCAGATTAGAGCACGCCAGTATGATGATCCACATTTTCTTTTTCTTCAGGACAGGGTACATTGCAGTGATGCCAGAGATGTGGCTATTGGTGATGATAGTGTCATGAAGATGTAGGGCCGGATTTGCGTGCCCAATGTAGATGGGCTTCGAGATTTGATTCTAGCAGAGGCTCATAGTTCGCGGTATTCCATCCATCCGGGTGCCGCGAAGATNTAGACCTGGTGGATTGCTTCGGAGGTTTGATATTCCGGAGTGGAAGTGGGAGCGGATCACCATGGACTTCGTAGTTGGACTCCTACGGACTTCAAGGAGGTTTGATGCTATATGGGTTATTGTGGATCGGCTGACCAAGTCCGCGCACTTCATTCCTGTTGGTACTACGTATTCATCGGAGAGGTTAGCTGAGATTTATATCAGGGAGATTGTCCGGTTGCATGAGGTTCCAGTTTCTATCATTTCCGACAGACGCATTCAGTTCACATCTCAGTTTTGAAGAGCCGTGCAGAGAGAGTTGGGTACTCAGGTTGAGTTGAGCACCACATTTCATCCTCAGACCGACGGCAGTCAGAGCGTACCATTGAGATTTTGGAGTACATGTTGCGTGCTTGTGTGATTGACTTTGGTGGTTCATGGGATCAGTTTCTGCCACTAGCGGAGTTTGCATATAATAACAGCTATCAGTCGAGCATTCAGATGGTTCCGTATGAGGCTTTGTATGGTAGGAGGTGTAGGTCTCCGGTTGGTTGGTTTGAGTCGGGCAAGGCCAGGCTATTAGGCACAGACTTGGTTCAGGATGCTTTGAGTAAGGCAAAGTTGATTCAGGAGCGGCTTCGCACGACGCAGTCTAGGCAGAAGAGTTATGCGGACCGGAAGGTCCGAGATGTGTCTTTCATGGTTGGGGATAAGGTGTTGCTGAAGGTGTCACCCATGAAGGGTGTTATGAGATTCGGGAAGAGAGGAAAGCTGAGTCCCAGGTTCATTGGGCCATTTGAGGTACTTCAGAGGGTTTGGGAGGTGGCTTACAGGCTTTCTATGCCTCCCAGTTTATCGAGTATTCATCCAGTATTCCATGTTTCGATGCTCCGGAAGTATGTTGGTGACCCTTCCCATGTTTTGGACTTCAGCACGGTTCAGCTCGAGGGTGATATGTCATATGAGGTAGAGCCAGTGGCTATTTTGGATCGACAGGTCAGGAAGCTGAGGTCTAAAGATATAGTTTCAATGAATGTTCGGTGGAGAGGGAAGCCGGTGGAGGATGACACCTGGGAGACCGAGCGGGAGATGCAGGACACATATCCTCACTTATTTGAGACTCCAGGTATGTTTCTAGACCCGTTCGAGGACAAATGTTTGTTTAAGAGAGGGAGGATGTAACAACCCGACCGGTCTTTCCATGAGATTTACCCCATTTCCCCTATTTTAACATTTGTTATATATCGCTGTCCTATTTTTGATGTGTAGGATCAGTTGGTTTGGGTCCGAGTGGTTATGGTTAGAGTTTAGGCATTTAGCCTTTTAAATTAGCCTAATAGTTGAGGAAGTCAATTTAGAGTTGACTTATTGGTAAACGACCACGGAATGCGAATTTTATGGCTCGGATAGCTTTGTTAGGTGATTTTGGACGTAGGAGTGTGTTCAGAATATTTTTGTGATGTCCGGTGTAGAATTAGGCTTGAATTGGCGAAAGTTAGTTTTTGGCGATTTCCGTCGGCAGTGGAAAATAGGCTATCAAGGTCGGAATGGAATTTCGGAAGTTGGAGCAGGTTCGTAATGTCATTTTGGTTATGTCTGCAAATTTCAGATTGATCGGAGGTGTTTTGGTTGGTTTCGGCGTAGTTGGAGAAATTTGGAAGTTTCAAAGTTCTTAGGCTTGAATTTTATGTAAATTTGGTGTTTTCGTGTTGTTTTTGGTGTTTCGAAGGCTTGAGTAAGTTTGAATTATGCTATGGGGTGTGTTGGTATGTTTGGTTGGGACCCCGAGGGGCTCGAGATTGATTTCGGATGGTTGACCGGAAGTTTGGAGTGATTTTTGGTAATTTGCAAGTTGCTGGTTGCTGGTGTTTTCGCACCTGCGGAAGGGGAGCCGCCGGTGCGGTTCCGCGGGAGCGGACTGGGCTCCGCAGGTCCGAGATTTGGCTGAGTCGGGAGAGGTCCGCAGGTGCGAGGAATTTGTCGCACCTGCGATGCCGCAGGTGCGGAGAAATGGTCGTAGGTGCGGGATTAGCCCGTTAAGTGAGTTTTAGCAGGTGCGCAACTGGGACCGCAGGTGCGCACCTGGGACCGCAGGTGCGGCCAATTGTCCGCAGGAGCGGAAATGACTGGGCAGAAACAGTATAAAAAGGACCCTCCGCGAAATTTCTTATTTTTCCATTAATTTGCATGCGGGAGGAGTCCATTGAAGGCGATTTAGAGAGAGAAATTCAAGATTCTTCAGCAAAGGTAAGTTCTTTGGTTTCTAATCTCGTTCCTATGCTATTTTTTTAGGATTAGGCTTGAAAATTTAAGGGTTTGAGTAGGGAAAGGTTGGGAAGAATGGGGTGGAGAATTGGAAATTCTTTTGAGGTTTTGGATAGGAAATTGTGATCCTATTTTGATGTTTTAGGTATGTATAGAATCGTGGGAGGTCGAGGTCTCTAATGATGTAAAAATTATCGAATTCCGAGATGTGGGCCCGGGGCTCTAGTTTTGCCGAATTTCGAGATTTTTGATTAAATTGATAATTTTCGATTGGGTTGTGTTCCTAGAGTATATATATTGATAATCTTAACTGGTTTTGGCTAGATTCGGAGCAATCGGGAGCCAACTTGAGGGGCAAAGTCATAGCGAACTAGTGTTGTGGCCCGGTAGAGGTAAGTAATGGTCTTAAATCATGTCCTGAGGGTATGGAACCCCGGACTACATATTTTCTTACTTATTTTGGAATGGCGCACATGTCGGACGACGAGCATGTGGCGCGTACTGATTTTTAGATCGTACTAGGTCCTCTCCGCGGCAACTAATGAGTTGCATGTTTACTTAAAACCTTATGATAAATTATGTTCTAAAGATTTGTGAAATATTTGGGCTATAAGCCGCGTTTGGGGCCTCGTGCCGATCTGTTTAGACCCTTTGAGGGCTTTTTACTGCTATTTTCCTCACTATTTGTTGATGATTTTACTCAGCATCATTGTGCATATTGTTTTTATTTGAAAGTCAGCCTGATTTACACTAGATGAGCATTAAAATGATGTTTTCGGGTCGAGTACCCCGTTTTACTAATTCGCCCGAGGGACCTTTTGAGTGGTTCCACTGAGTGTGGACGAGGGCCAAGAGTGATGTGAGGTGCTGAATGATATTAGCGCTTGGGCTGAAGGAGCCCCTCCGGAGTCTGTACACACCCCCAGTGAGCGCACCGAGTGCGAGTGACGAGTGATTGGGAGGCTTGAGTGATTGTGAGGTGCTGAGGGATTTTGAGGCATGTCCGAGGGGCTGATTATGAAACATGTTTTTGCCCGAGGGGCTACTATGATTTTTTTACATTCATTTGCATACCAAATCTTTGTTTTAAAGTTGTTAAACATGTGCATTATTTTAAGGACTTTTATGAAGTTGATTTCTAAGGCATGATGATTTCGTATATCAATGTTATACTATTGGAATGTAAGGCTGTGTATAATGTGATTTGATGGCATTGATTTTTATGTGTTTCCTTGCTACTTAGACTTGATTTATTTCCATTACTACTGAGTTGGCGTACTCACATTACTCCCTGCACCCCTGTGTGCAGATTTGGAGAAGATATTGAGCATTAGCTTTTACATCGCAGCGGAGCCGGATTGTGGGATATAGAGGTAGCTGTTCAGCGTCCGCAGCATCTCTGTCTTCCCTTCCTGTTGTATTTAGCTTTGATTCGGAGTTTTGTATTATAATAGTTTGTTTTGGATTATTTCACTAGATGCTCATGACATGTTGGCTCCGGGTTACGGGAGTTATTATACACGTCGTATGTGCTTGATCGCCTTGCTTGGTTATTATACGGGAGTTATTAATGCGTTCTTGTTAATCCTGATTCCATAGGAATATAGGCGTTAGGTTAGCTTGAATAGGCGAGTTGTACTTCGGGAGAAGGCTACGAGCAATATTAACCTCGTCAATCAATAAACCTGATTAGAAGATTTAGGTCGAAAACTCAACGTGATTGTTTAACAACCCATAACTCTAGAATATCAATTTACCTTGAATTCNTTTAGTTGATAGTTAATCACAAGTCCCTGTGGGTACGATATCTGGACTTAAAATCCTATATTACTTGTTGACCACGTACACTTGCGTGTGCATTGGGAAATCAACCAACAACAGAGTCTTATGAACCACGTTTTATGGGAACTGCCATGAGCAAGGGACAACTTTCCATTACCATCAACCTCGTCACTCTCAATTAAACTTCTTTTCCTCTTGGAAAATGAAGTAGAGATTCCTCTATAACCTCTTCTTTTATCAACTTAGGAAATGTTAAATTCCTACCTACACCATCACTGTTTGAAACAGATGCCATTGGCTTCTCATGATCATTGTCACTAATGAGAACAACAATTGATCAAAAACACACCCTGTCAGGTACTTTATCCAAGTTATTCTTTGTATTCAAGTCCATCCCGAGTAATATTACTACGAGAGTAATCACCAAAGCCACCAGACAGCTTTATGATACCAATGAAGCAAGCTGAGCTATTCAATGAGACTCGTATTGTAAAGAAGAAGAAAGAGACTGATCCAGAAAGGTGGGTCGAGGGCCGAGCCTCGACTGTACATGTAAGTTTTTTACTTTTCATTAATTATTTTGATTTACTAATTCAATGTAATTTTTCTTATAAGGTCGCTTCACAGCTAACGTGGAGGAATTCATACGCAGTCATCCACCTAATTAGTCGGGCGAGGCCATATTTTGAATCATTTGAAAATAACTTTTCTCTCATCCGAGGGGTAAACATACCCAAAAGGTGATATATATATAATTGTGCAGGTCGACGCAGCCTCCATGAACATACACTGCTATAAAAAATATACAGGATTCGTCTACAAGTATCTAGAGATAAGTGAACTGATCTATGATTGGGACAGGGCCTCGACCTACCCATCAAACATGTATATATAAAATGGACTCCAAGGTCTAGACCTGGTAACTCTGAGGAAGTGGAGCTTACTAACCAAGTTGATGTTTGACTCTGTCTGCTGGGAGGGTCTGTCTAACTGTCAATCAGGACCTGCATACATGAAATGCAGCGTCCCCGGCAAAAGGGACGTCAGTACGAATTAATGTACCGAGTATGTATGGAAACAGAATAACTAAAAACTGAAACTGAACTGATAATATAATAACTAAAAGTAAACGGGAGTCAAAGATAATCTAAAGATATGCTTACCTGCTGATACTAACTCAACTCTCTCAATTTATTAAGTAAAATAGTTGCCCGGCCTTATAAGACTCGGTATGTGTAACTGCTCTACCGTAGTAGGCTCGCTCATAGGCGCTCGGCCATACTAGGCTATGTATCTTGGCCCTTCTGGTATCTCTCATAGGCGCTCAACCATAGTAGGCTCGATATATAACTTACCATCTAATCTGAGGTTGCCCAATAGGGGCATGCCCACCTATTATAGCTCGATGGTGGTGAAAATACTGTAATAATGTATGTGTATATATATATATATATATATATATTATCTGCTCTCTTGGCTCAAAGAATACAATACTAAACTGAATATGAAGTCTCAGTAAAGGAGAATACTGTAACTTATGAGACTAGGATAATGTACATAAGTTCAGGAATACAAACTTCTCTTTATGCCTCGTTATCAAACTCATGCAGTTATGGGATCATGCCAAAATGAAGAAAGGTTTTGCCTTAACATACCTTATCACATTCTTTCCAATCACCAAGTTGAACTCGCCTCTTCGCACCTTAATCTACAATAACGATAATAATACTATTATTAAGTTACGAAAGTTACAACTATTGCACAATGAACGACAAGCTTATTTTGTATCAAAATGGGCAGCATCTCCACTATAATCCTTACCTCCTCCAAATTCAAGATAACACCAAAAACACAAGAACCCAACAATAAAAATATATATACATTATTTTCCAACCTTATATACACCACAAAATAGTATAAAGCACCAGGGGACACACTCCAATCTCTTCGTACACAAAACGACTACCGTAGTAGTGTCAAACAGCCCAAAAATGTTATGACGAACGACCAACCCACAACCCTGAATTTATGTGGTGTTTCTCCACACCTTTACTCCTCCGAAACTCCATAAAATAGTAGTAAAATACGCAGCCCAACAGGTCCACAAAACAGTCTGCTACAAGTGAATAACTCGAACTCACAGCTTCCGATCACTGTCCCATGAATTCATACAAGTATAGAACGACTTACCACGACTTTAAAGAAGAAAAAATGGATTAAAAAGAGAAGTAAACTTTCCTTATTTGTTTATTAATTCAGCTCCTATCTTGGTTCTTCAAACTGTAGGTTTTACCTCCAATTAGAACTTGAAATGGGGAGAAAATCAATTAGGGTTTGCGGGAATATTTTTAGGAGGATGTTTGCAGGGGTTTAGGTTTGGTTAATGGTGGTATATATGAGTGTTATATTGAAGGAGATAAGCCCTTAGATCGGATCTTTTGACGACCCGAAATAGCCTCTTTTTGGACTCTCATTTAAGCAAGTAGGTGAGACACCTACGTAGTCTCACGAAAAAACATATATATCTCTACTCCAATATTGTATTTACAAAAAGTTTAATGAGTTAGAAAATAGACTCATATAGATTCAATTGTATGGGTGGAGCGCCCCATAACTGTAAGTATATTGGGAGAAAATCGCATCTACATTTGACCTAATTTTAAGCACATTTATGAATGTAACTTGTGATGACCTTTGCCAACTTTTGTTCCATAACTTGCTTGACTTAAAAACATAACACACGAATATCATATGGAAAATTTAACTCATAAAATCACCTCCTTATATTGTTAAGCACCCTAGTCTCATCACAAAAGTACACGTTATAACATTCCCAACTTGTCGACATTCAACGAAACTTATTTTCTTCAATTTGTTTAGCTTCTTAGCCTTTCAACCCTCTTGGTACTTGTTATACATGATCTTAAAGATTTTTAATGTACAAGGTAACATGATTAAATTACTTTATGTACTCTCAAAGATGATCTCATTTATGAACTTACATTTATTGACTTACGAATACTCTTTCGTACGAAGATATTGGGTGTAACATTCATATTACGGATATTCACTGTTTCGGAACTATTTTATATCTTTATTTATATTTGTGATTATCTGATTGTAGAAGTGAGTATTCTATTAATAATAGCCTCGTCACTACTTCTTTTAGGCTAGACTTGATACTTACAGTTGTAATCGTACTACACTTCTGCACATTCTTGTGTAGATTCAGACATGGGTAATACAATAGGGTGCTTAGCTATTGATCTCAGAGACTCAAGGTGTAAAGATGTAATGACCCGACCGGCCATTCCGTGATATTTACCCCATTTCCCCTATTTATGTGTTTGTTATATATCACTATCTTGTTTTTGATGTGTTGGATCAGTTGGTTTGGGTCCGGAGTGGTTATGGCGAGAGTTTAGGCATTTAGCCTTTAAAAGTGGCCTGATAGTTGAGAAAGTCAACTGCGAGTTGACTTATTGGTAAACGACCTCGGAATACGGATTTTATGGCTTGGATAGCTTTGTTAGGTTATTTGGGACTTAGGAGTGTGTTCAAAATATTTTTGTGATGTCTGGTGTAGAATTAGGCTTGAATTGGCGAAAGTTAGTTTTTGGCGATTTCCGGTCTGCAGTGGAAAATAGGCTATCGGGGTCGGAATGGAATTCCGGAAGTTTGAGCAGGTTCGTAATGTCATTTTGGATATGTCTGCAAAAATTTTAGGTCAATCGGAGGTGTTTTGGTTGGTTTCGGCGTAGTTGACGAAATTTAGAAGTTTCAAAGTTCTTAGGCTTGAATTTGATGTAAATTTGGTGTTTTCGTGTTTTTTTTGGTGTTTCGAAGGCTTGACTAAGTTGGAATAATGCTATGGGGTGTGTTGGTATGTTTGGTTGGGGCCACGAGGGGCTCGGGATTGATTTCGGATGGTTGTCGGGAAGTTTGGAGTGATTTTTGGTAAATTGCAGGTTTGCTGGTTGCTGGTATTTTCGCACCTGCGGAAGGGGAGCCGCAAGTGCGATTCCACAGGAGCGAAGAAAAGGTCATAGGTGCGAGATTTGGCTGAGTAAGGAGAGGTCCGCAGGTGCGTGGAGTTTTTCGCACCTGCGATGTCGCTGGTGCGGAAGGTGCATCGCACATGCGATGCCGCAGGTGCGGAAAGATGGTCGCAGGCGCAGGAATTTGCCCGTTAAGTGAGTTTCACAGGTGCGCACCTGGGACCGCAGGTGCGGCTCCGCAAGTGCGGCCAATTGTCCGCATGTGCGGAAATGACTGGGCAGAACAGTATAAAAAGGACCCCCCCCCCCTGGCGAAATTTCTTATTTATCATCAATTTATACGCGGGAGGAGTCTGTTGAAGGTGATTTTGAGAGGGAAATTCAAGGTTCAGCAAAGGTAAGTTCTTTGGTTGTTAATCCCGTTCCTATGCTATTTTGTTAGGATTAGGCTTGGAAATTTAAGGATTTGAGTAGGAAAAAAGTTGGAAAAATGGGAAGAAAGAATTGGGATTTCTTTTGAGGTTTTGGAATGGCAATTGTGATCCGATTTTTGTATTCTTGGTATGTATAGAATCGTGGGAGGACGAGGTTTCTAATGATGTAAAAATTATCAAATTCTGAGACGTGGGCCCGGGGCTCGGTTTTGGCCGAATTTCGAGATTCTTGTTAAATTTGATGATTTTTGATTGGGTTGAGTTCCTTCGGTATATATTGATGATGTTAAACTGATTTAGGCTAGATTCGGTGCAATCGGGAGCCAATTTGAGGGGCAAGTGCATTGCGGACTATTGTCGCGGCCCGGTAGAGGTGAGTAATGGCTATAAATCTTGTCCTGAGGGTATGAAACCCCGGACTTCGTATTTCTTACTATTTTTAGAATGGCGAACATATCGGATGATGAGTATGTGGCGCGTACTGATTTTTGGATTGGACTAGGTTCTCTCCGCGGCGACTAATGAGTTGCATATTTACTCAAAACCTTATGTTTATTATGTTCTAAAGAATTGTGTAACATTTGGGCTGTGAGCCATGTTTGGGGCCTAGTGCAGATCTGTTTTAACCCCTTGGGGGCTATTTTACTGATATTCTCACTACTTTGAAACTACGATTTTTCGCTCAGTCTTTCTTGTGAAATTGTTGACACTCTTATTTGATGATATTACGATTTCTTGAAATGAAATACTAATTGGGTCGATAACCCTGTTTTATTTAAGGCCCGAGTGGCATGTTGAGAGTGTCTGACTGAGTGCAGCCGAGGGCCAATGTTGTGAGGATATTTATGATATGAGACAGGCCGAGATCCTGAGAGTGATTGATGCCATGATTTGGCTATTTCTTTAGCGCTTGGGCTGAAGGAGCCCCTTCGAAGTTGGAGTCTGTACACACCCCCAGTGAGCGCAGGTACCTACTGAGTGTGAGTGCTGAGTGACGAGTGATTGGGAGGTACAAGTGACTGTGAGGTGCTGAGTGACTGATTATGAGTGACTATGAGGCATGCCCGAGGGGCTGATTATGATACATGTTTTTCCCAAGGAGCTACTGATGATTCTGCTACTTTCACTCTGAGCTTATGAAATATGTTTTCCCCGAGGGGCCTCTATATGACTCATCTCATTTTTATACTAGACCTTTCGGTTGAAGTTGTTGAAAATATATATTTTTAAAGGGTTTTTCGGAAGTTGATTTTTAAGGCATAACGATTTCATACTTCTATGTTATACTATTTGAAAGTAAGGTTGTTCCTCCTGTGATTTGATGACATTGATTTTTTATGTTCTTGCTGCTCAGACCTGATTTATTTTCATTACTACTGAGCTGGAGTACTCGCATTACTCCCTGCACCTCTATGTGAAGATTTAGGATCAGACCTCGAGCATTAGCATTTATTGTCCGCAGCGGAGCCAGATTGCGGGATATAGAGGTAGTTGTCCAGCGTCCGCAACATCTCTATTTTCCCTTCCTGTGTATTTAGCTTTGATTCGGAATTTTATATTATAATAGTTTATTTTAGATTATTTCACTAGATACTCATGACACGTTGGCTCCGGGTTTTGGGGTTGGCAGTATTTTATTATGATGACCTCCTTTATTCAGTAGTTCTGTATATTTATGAAATGCTCAGATTTCGGAAATGAGATGTTTTTAAAAGAAATTTTGAACATGTGATATATTGGCTAGCCTAGCTCCACGATAGGCGCCATCACGACAGGTTAGGATTTAGGGTCGTGACAGTTTGGTATCAGAGCCCTAGGTTACATAGGACTCAACGGTCATGAGCAGGTTTAGTAGAGTCTTGCGGATCGGTACGGAGACGTCTGTACTTATCTTCGAGAGGCTTCCAAACCTTTAGGGAACATTCTATCTTTCTTGAACTCTTTCGTGTTGATCTATTAATTCTTGAAATCTGAACTTACATTGTTTCGTTCTCTCACAGATGGTGAGGATACGCCGCGCCGATCAGAGCGACCAGTCACCCGCTAGACCAGCGAGAGGTCGAGGCCGTGGTAGAGGTAGGGGGCCAGCCCGCGCAGCAGTTGGGGCAGTACCTCAGGATCCGCCTATCGATCATGGTTAGGTTTCCGTCGATGGTGTCCCAGCGGGACAGGCTCAGGCACCATCAGTGCCTATGGTTATTTCGGGTCTTCAAGAGGCCCTGTCTCAGATATTAACAGTATGCACCAGTTTGGCTCAGGCAGTCGCCATGTCTTCTTCTGCCACTACAGCTCAGGCTGGGGGAGGCAATCAGACTCCAGCTGCCCGGGCACCTGAGCAGGCTGCACAGGGTATTCAGGCACCGCGAGCAGCCCCAGCTCCGCCAGTTGCTCCGGTTCAGGATTATGTGGTCCTTGTTATGCCTGAGGACGAGCAGCGCAGGTTGGAGAGATTCAGAAGACTTCAGCCTCCGACTTTAAGAGGTACAGAGGGCAAGGATGCCCAGGCATTTCTAGATAGGTTTCATAAGATACTGCGTACCACGGGTATTTTGGAGACCAGTGAGGTATCCTTTGATATATTTCAGTTTGCGGTTGCTGCCTTTACATGGTGGCAGTCGCTCGAGAGGCGTAGACCGGTTGGTTTAGCACCTCTTAACTGGCGGTAGTTCTCCACAGAATTTTTGGAGAAGTATGTTCCTCAGTCCCACAGAGAAGAGCAGCGCAGGCAGTTCATGCAGCTGTGCCAGGGAGAGTTATCAGTTACTCAGTACGATATGAGGTTCTTTGAGTTGGCTAGGTATGCTTCTGAGATTGTCCCTACTGATAGGGAGAGGGTGAGGAAGTTTGTGGATGGTCTTTCTTATCAGCTTCGGTTTCTTATGACTCGGGAGAGGGTATCAGGTGCTTCATTCGAGCAGGTTGTTGACATAGCTCGAGATATTGAGTCTGTCCGCCACCAGGAGCGAGAGGAGAGGGAGGCCAAAAGGCCTCGTGGTTCGGGCAGTTCCAGTGGTGCTCCCTTCAGGGGGCAGTTTCAGCAGGGTAGGGGTCGTTTATTCAGGCCTCCTCAGTCAGGCCACCCAGCATATAGTGGCGCATCTTCGGGGCAGGGTCCCCTTGGTTTTCAGTCAAGACGTACTTCTTTTGGTGCCCTCCCAGCTCAGAGTGCAGCTCGAGCACCCCAGTTCAGGGTTCTTCTATGCATGAGTCTTCTAGTGGCCGTTCAGGTGCTAGGGGTTTCTATCAGTCCCCGCCTCCAGCTCCAGGTAGTTGCTTTGAATGTGGAGAGTTCGGGCACGTGTGGAGCCAGTTTCCCCGCTGTTCCGGTGGATCTTCTCAGCAGAGGGGCCAGCCCTCGACTTCAGCTCCAGTCACTTCACCACCCGCCCAGGCAGCCAGATGTGGTAGCTAGTCAGCCAGAGGCCGCCCTAGAGGGGGAGGTCAGGCTCGTATGTATGCATTTCCATCTAGGTCGGATGCTATGGCCTCAGATGTTGTGATTGCGGGTATTGTTTCAGTCTGTTGTCGTGATGCCTTGGCTTTATTTGACCCTAGTTCCATATATTCCTATGTTTCTTCATATTTTGCCGGTTTTTTGGGCATACCCCGTGAGTCTCTAGTCACCTCTGTTCATGTGTCGACTCCGGTGGACGATACTGTTGTTATGGACCGTGTGTATCGGTCGTGTATTATATCAATTGGGGGTCTGGAGACTCGATTGGACCTACTGTTACTCAGCATGGTCTATTTTGACGTTATTTTGGGAATGGATTGGTTATCTTCGTGCCATACTATTCTTGATTGTTACGCTATGACCGTGACCTTAGCTATGCTGGGGTGTCCGAGGGTTGAGTGGAGAGGTTCTTCCGAGTATATGCCTAGTAGGGTGATTTCTTACCTGAAGGCTCGGCGCATGGTTGAAAAGGGGTGTCTATCTTATTTGGCCTTTGTGAGGGATGTCGGTGGTGAGAATCCCGCTATTGACTCAGTTCATGTGGTCCGTGATTTTCCAGATGTGTTTCCTGCAGACCTGCCAGGCATGCCACCTGATAGGTATATTGATTTTGGTATTGACCTGGTGCCAGGCACTCAGCCTATTTATATTCCACCATATCGTATGGCGCCAGCGGAGCTAAAGGAATTGAAGGAGCAGCTTCAGGAACTCCTGGATAAGGGGATCATTCGGCCTAGTGTGTCACCTTGGGGTGCACCGGTTTTGTTCGTTAAGAAGAAAGATGGGTCCATGCATATGTGTATTGACTATCGGCAGTTGAATAGGGTTACAGTGAAGAACTGGTATCCCTTGCCCCGCATTGATGATTTGTTTGACCAGCTTCGGGGAGCCAGAGTATTTTCCAAGATTGATTTGAGATCTGGGTAGCGTCAGTTAAGGATTCGGGATTCTGATATTCCGAAGACTGCTTTCAGGACCAGGTATGGTCATTATGAGTTCTTTGTTATGTCATTTGGGTTGACCAATGCCCCAGCTGCGTTCATGCAATTGACGAACAGCGTATTTCATCCTTATCTTGATTCCTTCATCATTGTGTTCCTTGATGACATCCTGGTTTATTCTCGTAGCCAGGAAGAGCATGCTCAGCATTTGAGAGTTATGTTATAGAGATTGAGGGAGGAGAATATTTATGCGAAATTCTCCAAGTGTTAGTTTTGGCTGGGTTCGGTAGCTTTCTTGGGGCACGTGGTGTCCAGTGAGGGGATTCAGGTTGATCCAAAGAAGATAGAGGCGGTGCAGAGTTGGCCCAGACTGTGCTCAGCTACAGAGATTAGGAGTTTCCTTGGTTTGCGGGATATTACCGTCTCTTTGTGAAAGGATTCTCTTCGATTGATTCGCCTTTGACCAGATTGACCCAGAAGGGTTCTCTATTCAGATGGTCTGATGAGTGTGAGGAGATCTTTCAGAAGCTCAAGTCAGCATTGACTACAGCTTCAGTACTAGTTTTGCCTGCTGGTTCGGGTTCTTACACAGTTTATTGTGATGCTTCTAGAGTTGGCATGGGAGCGGTATTGATGCAGGACGGTAGGGTGATTGACTACGCGTCCAGACAGTTAAAGCTTCACGAGAAGAATTATCCAGTGCACGATCTTGAGTTAGCTGCCATTGTCCATGCCTTGAAGATTTGGTGACACTATTTGTATGGAGTGCAGTGTGAGATTTTCACTGATCATCGCAGTTTGCAGTATCTGCTGAGGCAGAAGGACTTGAATTTTGCGTCATAGGAGATGGTTAGAGCTCCTCAAGGATTATGACCTCACTATCTTATATCATCCAGGGAAGGCCAATGTAGTGGACGATGCCTTGAGTCGTAGAGCAGAGAGTTTGGGGAGTTTAGCTTACCTGCCAGTAGCAGAGCGGCCATTAGCTCTTGATGTTCAGGCCTTATTAGGTCATTTGGTGAGATTGGATCTATCAGAGCCCCCGCGGGTGTTGGCTTGTGTAGCCTCCAGGTCTTCTCTTTACGATCAGATTAGAGCACGCCAGTATGATGATCCACATTTGCTTGTTCTTCAGGACCGGGTCCGTCGCGGTGATGCCAGAGATGTGGTTATTGGGGATGATGGGGTCATGAGGATGCAGGGCCCAATTTGCGTGCCCAATGTAGATGGGCTTCGAGATTTAATTCTAGCAGAGGCTTATAGTTCGCGGTATTCCATCCATCCGGGTGCCACGAAGATGTATCAGGATTTGAGGCAGCATTATTGGTGGAGGAGAATGAAGAAGGATATTGTGGAGTTTGTGGCTCCGTGTCTCAACTGTCAGCAGGTCAAGTATGAGCACCAGAGACCTGGTGGATTGCTTCAGAGGTTTGATATTCCGGAGCGGAAGTGGGAGCGGGTCACCATGGACTTCGTAGTTGGACTCCCACGGACTTCAAGGAGGTTTGATGCTATATGGGTTATTGTGGATCTGCTGACCAAGTCCGTGCACTTCATTACTGTTGGTACTACGTATTCATCGGAAAGGTTACCTGACATTTATATCAGGGAGATTGTCCGATTGCATGGGGTTCCAGTTTCTATCATTTCCGACAGAGGCACTCAGTTCACATCTTAGTTTTGGAGAGCCGTGCAGAGAGAGTTGGGTACTCAGGTTGAGTTGAGCACAGCGTTCCATCCTCAGACCGACGGGCATTCAGAGCGTACCATTCAGATTTTAAAGGACATGTTGTGTGCTTGTGTGATTGACTTTGGTGGTTCATGGGATCAGTTTCTGCAACTAGCGGAGTTTACATATAATAACAACTATCAGTCCAGTATTCAGATGGCTCTGTATGAGTCTTTGTATGGTAGGAGGTGTAGTTCTCCGGTTGGTTGGTTTGAGTCAGGCGAGGCCAGGCTATTGGGCACAGACTTGGTTCAGGATGCTTTGAGTAAGGAAAGGCTGATTCAGGAGCGGCTTCGCACGGTGCAGTCTAGGCAGAAGAGTTATGCGGACCGGAAGGTTCGAGATGTGTCTTTCATGGTTGGGGATATGGTGTTGCTAAAGGTGTCACCCGTGAAGGGTGTTATGAGATTCGAGAAGAGAGGGAAACTGAGTCCCAAGTTCATTGGGCCATTTAAAGTACTTCAGAAGGTTGGGGAGGTGGCTTATAGGCTTTCTATGCCTCCCAGTTTATGAAGTATTCATCCAGTATTCCATGTTTCGATGCTCCGGAAGTATGTTGGTGACCCTTCCCATGTTTTGGACTTCAGCACGGTTCATCTCGAGGGTGATATGTCATATGAGGTAGAGCCAGTGGCTATGTTGGGTCGTCAGGTTAGGAAGCTGAGGTTTAGCGATATAGCTTCAGTGAAGGTTCAGTGGAGAGGGCAGCCGGTGGAGGATGCCACCTGGGAGGCCGAGCGGGAGATGCGAGACAGATATCTTCACTTATTTGAGACTCCAGGTATGTTTCTAGACCCGTTTGAAGACGAACGTTTGTTTAAGAGGGGGAGGATGTAACGACCCGACTGGTCGTTCCGTGAGATTTACCCCATTTCCCATATTTCTGTGTTTATTATATATCGCTATCTTGTTTTTGATGTGTTGGATCAGTTGGTTTGGGTCTGAGGTGGTTATTGTGAGAGTTTAGGCATTTAGCCTTTTAAAGTGGCCTAATAGTTGAGAAAGTCAACTAAGAGTTGACTTATTGGTAAACAACCTCGGAATGCAGATTTTATGGCTCGGATAGCTTCGTTAGGTGATTTGGGACTTAGGAGTGTGTTCAGAATATTTTTGTGATGTCCGGTGTAGAATTGGGCTTGAATTGGCGAAAGTTAGTTTTTGGCGATTTCCAGTAGGCAGTGGAAAATAGGCTATCGGGGTCGGAATGGAATTCTGAAAGATTGAGCAGGTTCGTAATATCATTTTGTATATGTCTGCAAAATTTTAGGTCAATCGGAGGTGTTTTGGTTGGTTTCGGCGTAGTTGGCGAAATTTAGAAGTTTCAAAGTTCTTAGGCTTGAATTTGATGTAAATTTGGTGTTTTCGTGTTGTTTTTGGTGTTTCGAAGGCTCGACTAAGTTGGAATAATGCTATGGGGTGTGTTGGTATGTTTGGTTGGGGCCCTAAGGGGCTCGTGATTGATTTCGGATGGTTGTCGGGAAGTTTCGAGAGATTTTTGGTAAATTGCAGGTTTGCTGGTTGCTGGTGTTTCCGCACCTGCGGAAGGGGAGCCACAGGTGCGATTCCGCAGGAGCGAAGAAAAGTTCGCAAGTGCCAGATTTGGCTGAGTAAGGAGAGGTCCGCAGGTGCGAGGAGTTTGTCGCACCTGCGATGTCGCTGGTGCGGAAGGTGCATCGCACCTGCAATGCCGCAGGTGCGGAAAGATGGTCGCAGGCGCGGAAATTTTCCCGTTAAGTGAGTTTCGCAGGTGCGCACCTGGGACTGCAGGTGCGGAAATTACTGGGCAGAACAATATAAAAAGGACCCCCACCCCCCCACCCCCTCCGCGAAATTTCTTATTTTTCATCAATTTGCATGCAGGAGGAGTCCATTGAAGGTGATTTTGAGAGGGAAATTCAAGGTTCTTCAGCAAAGGTAAGTTCTTTGGTTGTTAATCCCGTTTCTATGCTATTTTGTTAGGATTAGGCTTGGAAATTTAAGGATTTGAGTAGGAAAAAGTTGGAAAATGGGAGGAAAGAATTGAGATTTCTTTTGAGGTTTTGGAATGGCAATTGTGGTCCAATTTCTGTGTTCTTGGTATGTAAAGAATCGTGGGAGGACGAGGTTTCTAATGATGTAAAAATTATCGAATTTCGAGACGTGGGCCCGGGTCTCGGCTTTTGCCGAATTTCGAGATTCTTGTTAAATTTTATGATTTTTTATTGGGTTGAGTTCCTTCGATATATATTGATGATGTTAAACTGATTTAGGCTAGATTCGATCCAATCGGGAGACAATTTGAGGGGCAAGTGCATTGCGGACTAGTGTCGCGGCCCGGTAGAGGTATGTAATGGCTATAAATCTTGTCCTGAGGGTATGAAACTCCGGACTTCGTATTTCTTACTGTTTTAGAATGGCGCACATATCGGATGACGAGTATGTGGCGCGTACTGATTTTTGGATTGGACTAGGTCCTCTCCGCGGTGACTAATGAGTTGCATATTTACTCAAAACCTTATGTTAATTATGTTCTAAACAATTCTGTAACATTTGGGCTGTGAGCCATGTTTGGGGCCTAGTGCCGATCTGTTTTAACCCCTTGACTCATCTTATTTTTATACTAGACCTTTCGGTTGAAGTTGTTGAAAAATATATATTTTTAAAGGGTTTTTCGGAAGTTGATTTTTAAGGCATGACGATTTCATACTTCTATGTTATACTATTTGAAAGTAAGGTTGTGCCTCCTGTGATTTGATGACATTGATTTTTTATGTTCTTGCTGCTCAGACCTGATTTATTTTCATTACTACTGAGTTGGTGTACTCACATTACTCCCTGCACCTCTGTGTGCAGATTCAGGAGCAGACCTCGAGCATTAGCATTTATTGTCCGCAGCGGAGCCAGATTGCGGGATATAGAGGTAGCTGTCCAGCGTCCGCAGCATCTCTGTTTTCCCTTCCTGTGTATTTAGCTTTGATTCGGAGTTTTGTATTATAATAGTTTATTTTGGATTATTTCACTAGATGCTCATGACATGTTGGCTCCGGGTTTTGGGGTTGGCAGTATTGTATTATGATGACCTCATTTATTCAGTAGTCCTATATATTTATGAAATGCTCAGATTTCGCAAATGAGATGTTTTTAAAAGAAATTGTGAACATGTGATATATTGTCTTGCCTAGTTCCACGATAGGCGCCATCACGGCCGGTTTGGATTTGGGGTCGTGACAAAAGACCCAATAGGTCATTTTTAGTTCTATCTTTCCGTTTTGTGATTTGAGGCCTTGAATAGCTTCATTTTATATTTATGACTTGTGTGCATGGTTCGTTTCGATTTTCAAAAGGTTTAGATGTGTTTTGGTAGAGAAATTCAATTCTAGCGCTTTAATGATGTTGGGGTTGACCACAGTCAACATTTTTGGTAAAGAATCTCGGATCGAATATTAGCTCATGTTATTCTATTTTTGAGACCTAGACTTCTTTAGGAGGCGAATCTTGAGAGGATGATCTTCAAAACTTCAAAGTATAGTAACTTTAACTAGCTTTTGATTAATATCTATTATTCCCCATAGATTTTCAGCCCAAAATCTAGGATTTAAAGAGTAGAAAATTAGATTTTGGGTAAAACTTAAGAAAATTGAATTTTGGAGATTTAGACCTTGATTTGAGGTCGGATCTCGAAATAAATCACATATTTGGACTCAGGAATGAATGGGTAATCAGGATTTGGTCTTGATTTCAAATTGACTAAGTGGGTCGAGGCTAACTTTTTTGTTGACTTTTAGAATATGTTAAAGATTAATGTTTTTTTAGCATTAGAAGGTTTCATAAGCTTGTTTTGTCTTATTTGAGTAGTATTTGGTTAGAAGATCAATGTTTTTTAGCATTAGAAGGTTTCCTTAAGCTTGTTTTGTCTTATTTGAGTAGTATTTGGTTAGATTCGGGTTGTTTGCAGTCTTAGAGAATTGATTTGTTCTAAAAAAGAGGTAAGTGTCGTGGTTAATCCTAATTTGAGGGAATTAGGTTGTAAGTGTTTACTTGAAATATGCTAAATATGTTGGGAATGGCGTATATGCATTGTAACGAGTGTATATGTGTTTGTTGTGGGTTAAATCATGCGGGTAAAGTAGTTTATTCATATCTTTGTTTAATTCTTGTGTTATTCTCTTATGTTATGTTAGATTGTGAGACTCCTTGATTACTTGCATTTTATTGGTCATGTTTGTGGCCTTGTTGGGATATATGAATGAGATGGATCTTGAAATGTTAAATTGTTTATCATGTTTATCTGTTCCTTGGTATATTATGCTTACTCATTTTCTCTATGGTATTATGTCATGCTCTTTGTCATATTTGTTGCTTTATTTGTGTTTCCATGTGGATTGGTATTGATATTGGATTGGGTTTCATGCCGCAATATTATATTGTATGGATTGGGTCGCAAGCCGCAACAATATTAAGATTGGACAGGGTTGCACGTTGCAATGGTGTTGAGGTTGGTTTGGGTTTCGTGCTGCAGTGGATATGATTTCTTCAGCTTCTTTCATGTTTGTTGTTTATCCTCCGTAGTGTTTGTATCATAAGTTTATTTATTCTCTTATTTGAACTTATTATTTTATTTGTCTCTATGTTTCTAGTGCTTTCTGCTTATTACTTGCATAGGTTTATAAGTAAGTGTCTTGTCATAGCCTCGTCACTACCTCAACGAGGTTAGGATCGATGCTTACTGAGTATTTTGGTTTGGTTGTACTCATACCACATTTTTTCACTTCTTTTGCAGATCCAAACATTGTTCCTAGTGGTGTTTAGAGGGGTAAATAGCTTGGACTACTAGGAGACTCGAGGTAATGCTTCACACTTGTTTGCACAATCTAGATTCATCTTCCTTATCATTTGTTATTTAATTATATCAGATAGTATTGTACTTCATTTCATATGTTGTATTTAGTACTCTTAGAAGCTCTTGTATGCAATGACACCAGTCTTTGGAGATGCTTAAAACAATAGTTTTTGGTTTTAGAATCGTTATGTATAATGGAGATTTTACTCTTATTTATGATATTATGTAGTTATATGTTATATTTTGTTCATTCATTATTGTTAAGTGTTGGCTTGCCTAGAAAGAGGTGTTATTGCACCATCACGACCCCTTGGTTGTGATTTTGGGTCATGATAAACTAGTATCAGAGCACTAGATTGCATAGGTCTCACGAATTATGAGCACGCTTTGTATAGTCTTGGGAATTGGTATAAAGACATGTGTACTTATTTTCGAGAGGCTATAAGTCTTTTCAGGAAACTTAACTTTATTTGTTTCTCTGTAGTGCAACTTTGTTCTATCTGAAAGTTTGAATCCTATTCCATTATTCTCTAACAACCAGTGAAACCACACTCTTCAGTCACAATAGAGCAGGATCTGGAGCCCCAGATTGTAGCCACTATCAGGGGTAAAGGCTAAGGCTGGGGCAGAGCGAGAGCCCAGCCCAGGGCACATGTCGCAACACTTGTAGCTACTCATGCTCGTGCTAGAGCAACATTGGTCGAGTTGTAGATAGCTTCAGATGATGAGCAGATTCTAGATCAGGTTATGCTAGGAGGGTCAGTCCAGGTTCCAGAGTGGTTTATTGCTACCCTTTTGCTTCAGAGGCCTTGGTCTGTATGGTTGGCCTTATGGAGATCATAGCTCAGGCAGGTATACTTCCTATGGCACCAGCCGCTTCTCAGGCTGGGGGAGGAGCTCAAATTCCTGCTACTGGTACTACTCAGCAGATGGCTCATGGATATCAGACCCCATGACCTACTAGTTGGTGTAGTTCACCGTGTCATTGCAGCGCAACCTGAGGTTAGGCCCGCGGTGTCAACTGATGAGCTAAAGAGGATGGATAGATTTCAGAATTTTTTTCTGTCACGCCCCAAAAATCGAGGAGCACGACCGGCGCTCAATCGAGTAAACCCGACTGAGCAAGCCTGTTAGATTTCATTCTACCCAAACTAATTCACGAGTAAGGAGGTATGGACTCCATTAATCAATTTCTGAAAGTATTTCATTACGACTTCCATTTCATTTCCATTAACAACTTCATTCATATTAAACAAATTTTACAAGTTTATGGATTTAATGAAAAACATATTTGTTTGCTAAATACCAACATTTCTAGCTCTATTCCTAACATCAGGCATCACCAACAAACTGTCTACAGAGCCTCTAAGTAGAACGGAAGGGTAATAAGGAAATGCCGGCAACAAGGCTGCTGCTATACCTCAAAATATGGTTAGAAAGTGAACAATAGATACATGAGGAACAAAAGGTCCAAGACCTCGAAATGAAGTGGGACTCACCAAGTCAGCTTGGAAGTGTATACTGTTATCACTGATCACTGCCGCCTACTGATCACGCTCAACTATGTCTAATAAAAGACTAAGCGGGCATTGCAAATATAATCCGGGGTATTATGCCTAGAGTCGATCCCACAGGGAATTTACGTATCAAGCAAGCTGTTAGAATACTCAACTGTCACTTGAGGTTATTTAAATTACTAAAACTAAAGATTAAAACTACAGATTAACTACGCTAAGGTGTAAACAATTGTAATAAAGATATAAGGTTATGGTTTCCCCCGTCGGTGAATTTACTTCTTGGATACTTCATATATCTTGATTAGTTGTTTCTATCAATCATGAACACTCTATCTACCATAAATCTCTCTCAAGTAATTATGATAATTTACTAGACGCACTCTCTCAAGTTACGCTAGCTAGATTGCATTACAGTTCACTTTAGATTGCACCCGAGGTATCGTTATCTCTAATCCAACCTCTAAACCCTCGGTTATGACTTTCGTCTATACTCTGGGAGTGGTGTTGTTCAAACAATTACCTAAATATGCACTCTCTCTCAAGTAGATACATAATAAATAGGCACAGCTAATTGAGGGCCCTTCAATCAACTACAACAAGAACGTAGTTGAACAAATAGAAGTTAATCAACCAATCGGAACTAGATTAATAACACAATAAGTTTATCCTCAAACGGGTTCTACCAAAACCCTAGATTAAAGAAGTTAGCTAAACAAATTCATAAGAATAAAATCTAAAATAACTTGCATAATTAAACTACAGATTAATGAAGAAAATATGTACAAATCGATGTCTTGCCGTCTGAATCCTTCTCTCCTCTTCGAAAAATCTCCCTTAAGTTGTGTTGTTTGGGGTCTATTTATAAGTTTATGACAAACCCTAAACGTGTAGGAGACTTTGTTTGAACCGGGAAACACTTAAACTCGTCAAAACTCGAAATTGACCAGAACCAGGAGACCAGGCGTTTTGGCTCTAAGGCCTGGATAAGGCCAGGCCAGGCCTGGCTTTAGGAGGCTAACGCCCCCCTAACGCCAGGGCCAGCCTGGCTTTAGAAGGCAAACGCCTGGATAAGGCCAGGGTGTTCCCTCTTCGCCTCTCAAGCGTATTTTCGACGTATTTGCATCCATTTAGCTCGGTTTCCATCTCCAATTCACCTACACATGAAATAAACTCCATTAAGCACATAAAAAGTGTATTTTTATCATTAATGCGCATAAAATGTGAGGCATATAACATGTTAAACTATGAATTCTAGTCTCGCATCAATACCCCACACTTAATCATTTGCTCGTCCTCGAGCAATCAAACTACACTCATGTACACAACTTATTAAGCAAATCTCTTAACACGTTATACCAAGAATATTTAAAACAGTTCAAGCACAAAGGTGTGACATCCTCGCCTCAATAATCGACTCACAAATACCATGCTTTATTCACAATTCACTAACTACTCTAACTTAGAGGTCAACAACATTACCTTTCCTTCATGAATCATGTGCCCTCACCAAATCAAAGAGCTAGTTCCTCACACAATAAAATTTAAGAACACTTAGGAACTCAAGATCAAAAGAATTCACTCGCTCTCAGAAATAATATTCATATGCCACACAAGATGCACCATAGGCTTGNCTCCCTAATCACTTTTAATACACATACTTTCGCATTCAACCTCGAACTCATAATAAGCCAAACTCCACCTTCACAACAATGTTATTACCCTATACTTCTTTAAGCACAATTACATCCAGAGTCACCACATATATTTTTCTTTCAAAACAATACAACTATTTATTTTCTATTTTTTTTTCCTCTTTTTTCTTTTTTTTTTCAAGTGACTCTTACTTTTCAAAATAGTGCACCTTTCTCCTTATTTCAATTATTCCCCTCAAAAACCAACCTACCACCCCACACTTTAACTTTTTCATATTTCATAACATTTTCAGTGCTTACAAGAGGTGACAAGGTTCAAATATAAGATCGATTAAAACAAAAGGGATATGGCTTGTAATTTGGTTGCCAAAGAAACAGGATTATAGGCTCAACGGGGTTAACTACGATACATAACAATTAGGTGGGTAAAATATAGATAGCTGGCTCAACAAAGAAATGCCTATATCACTTCCAAGACTGAACAAAACTTCTATTTCGCTTTGCACACACACGGGGCAAGTTCTAGAAATCAAATGCAATGCACAGAATAACATACAAACCTCACATACACTTGGCACATAACTCACTCAGGATTGGATCTATCACGACACTCCAGTCAAAGCACTTAAGCAAATCTTAAGAATCCATGATTTGGTATTTATCCTAGAGTCAAAAAATGAGCCTAAGCGTCAGAACCAAAGTATTGACTATTCTCAAGGAATTAGCACGTTTCGAGATATTACTACGATTAAGCCCTTAACCATGTGATTTTTTATTTTTTTACTCCTAAAAATTAAAAAACTACCTACACCCGGTTCAATTAAAAACCCTTGGAAAAGAATCGTGGTCCAAAGAAAAACCAAGGGGGGATTACTACACTACCTAAAACAAAAAAAATTTTGGTATTTTCTTTAGACTTACTTCCCTCAAGAAAATTGTCTAATAGATCCATCGTCGGGAAAAGCCCACAACTAAAATAGCATAGAAAGTCACGAGACAATCTCCTCACCCCACACATAAAATTGTGCATTGTCCCCAATGTGCACCTATGCATACAAAAGGGTAAAAAGAAACTCTCTGGTAGGCCAAAGGCCGACGCACTAGCATCTCATGGGTTATTCAGACTTCTCCCAGGCTTGGTCCTTCATGCGGGTACCTCACATTTAGTTCCAACTATCTAATTTGTTGTTGCATCCTTCCAGTGGCTTGCGTTCCATGCTCCTAACAAAATAAACAGAATTGACACTACAAAATAATACAATTAGAAAAATACACTAAAACAAAAGTAAAATAAAATAAACTAAAATAAAGCAATAAAGCTGGGTTGCCTCCCAACAAGCGCTTGATTTAACGTCGCGGCACGACGTGAATCACTTTCTGCCTCCACTTCGAACTTATGAATTG
>ML427649.1:0-43525 GCA_005239525.1 Nicotiana knightiana
TATATCTTCTTCTATTTAAACATAGGAACAAATCTTATATTCTAAGATTGTGAATATTTTTGTTGTTTTTTTAGTTTTCTTAAATAAAACCTATGAAGAGTAAGATAAAAATTTAATGTATTAAGATTAGACCTAAAAGAATATTTATACTAAAATAATATATAATTTGAGGGTGGTCAAAAATTAGTTGTTCACAATAGCAGAAGACTACAACCATGGATTCTTGTTGTTTGGAAGATTTGTGCAACGATTTTAAGAGGTTAGTGCTTCTAATCTTGTGATTATATCATTGTCTAGTGTAGATGTATTTGATGTCTGGTTTGGATGCGTGCTTCCGTTGCGCATGTTCTAACAATTGGTATCAGAGCTGAGGTAAGTGGATTGAATGAAGACACGATAAATCTGAGAGATATTCACATTAAATAGATCATTAGTTATGTATTTAGAATAATTAAATTCAAAACATCACATTACACATATAACCATGCTCATTGAACAGTTAGATTCGTTAGGGAAACTTAACTATTCATGCAAAATATATGAGGTATGTCAGATATTTACCCCGTAAATTAAAACAGGACCAACTCAGATGGAGAGTAAACTGTTAATTTAAGATAGGTAAATATCACTTTTATAAACTCTAGTTTCATTGAATCAACATGTAACTCAATTGGAGAGTTAATACAAGTAATCAAAATAACTAGAGGCAAAACTATAGTAATCAACTATAATGAACTTATCCGATGTGGAAGAAGACCTATGTCAACATATAAATTCATTATATTACTGTAAAACATGATTGAAAATCATGAGAATTGAACCCTACCATCTCTAATTTTTTTTTTAAATCTCTTTTTTTTAATAAAAAATTCCAGAAAATAGAAAAAGGGCTAAAAACCCATCTAAACGACCTCGAATGCCCAAAAAATGACGTACATCATCAGCAAAGCTAATGAATTTTTTAAGTTGGGCCGATTCCAATGAACCAAAATAAATTAGAAGGACCGAATTATGTTGACTGGAAAATAAACCTTGATATTGTCCTAACTGCTGAAGGTTACAAATTTGTAATCACTGAGGAGTGCCTTGAAAAACCTGAAAAATGCTACTGATGATCAGGTTAAGGCCTATGACAAATAGATTAAGGCTGATGAGATGGCGCGATGTTACATTCTTGCCTCTATGCCGAATGTTTTGCAACATCAGCATCAGTCTATGGGGTATGCTTATGATATGCTCGAAAGTCTCAAAGAGATGTTCAGTGAGCAAAATCGGGAAGCTAAGCAGACAGCCATGAAAGCCCTTTTGAACATCAAGATGGCTGAAGGATCATCAGTCAGGGACCATGTTCTGAAGATAATGAGTCTTCTGAATGAAATGGAGGTCCCTCGAGTTGTGATTGATAAGGAGTCTCAAGTTGAGATGGTCCTGCAGACTCTGCCTAACAGTTTTCAACAATTTCGTTTGAACTATAACATGAACAAAATGGATTTGTCACTAGCAAAATTGTTGAATGAGCTGCAAGCGGCAGAATCCATTATCAAACAACAAGCTCCAGTTGTGGCACTCAATGTTGAGAAAGCTTCGGTTTCTAAGTCGAAAGGCAGTAAGAAAAAGAAGAAGGCTCAAAAGGTTTTGGCACCTGGTGGTGCGACCGGTGTGAAAAAGCCCAAAGGCAAGTGCTACCATTGCAAGCAACCTGGGCATCACAAGAAGCAATGCCCTGCCTATTTGGAAAAGTTAAATAAGCAAGGTAATTCAAATTTAAATGTCGTTGAAACTTGTTTAGCGGCTGTTTCTACCATGTTTTGGTGTGTAGATTCGGGAGCCACTAATCATATCTGCACTACTTTGCAGGGGTTTCAGGAAACGCGACGGCTAAGTGAGAATGAAGTTTGCGTTTTTCAAGCCAATGGCGAGCCAACACCAACTTTAGCTTTAGGAGATATTAGATTTTCTTTTAGTAGTGATAGAGTTTTAGTTTTAAAAGATGTTCTCTATGTACCTTCTAAAAGAAGGAATTTGATTTCGGTTTCGAAAATAATGGATGATGGTTATAATGTTTATTTTGCTAATAACTTTTCTGTTATTAAGTTCAATAAACGTTTTATCTGCACTGCTGCTAGAGTACATGACCTTTTTATTCTTGATATATCTCCTCGTGTGCTAAAACAACCAAAAGAATTAAACAACATTAATCCGCCACATAAAAAGAAAACATATTTCTGAATTGAGTCAAACTTACTTGTGGCACTTACGTCTAGGTCATATAAATCTAAGCTGGATTTCGAGATTGTTCTCTGATTCACCTTTGAGCTCATTGAAAGTGGAGTCACTACCAACATGTGGATCATGTTTAGAAGTTAAAATGATCAAGAGACATTTTCCCTCAAAAGGAAGTAGAGCCAGCGATAAATTAGAATTAATTCACTCTGATTTGTGTGGCCCTATGAATATACAAACAAGAGGTGATTTTGAGTATTTTGTGACTTTCACAGATGATTAATCAAAATACGGATACATTTATCTATTGCGACGTAAGTCTGAATACTTTGAGAAATTCAAAGAATTTAAGACGGAAGCTGAGAAACGACATGATAAATATATCAAAACATTTCGATCTGATCATGGTGGTAAATACCTTTCTGCGGAATTCATAAAATACTTATCACATAGTGGAATTACATCTCAATTATCTGCTCCAGGAACACCACAATAAAATGGTGTGGCAGAAAGAAGAAATAGGACCCTTATAGAAATGGTTTGATCAATGTTAAGTTATTCCGATTTTCCTTCTTCCTTTTGGAGATATGCTTTAAAAACAACAAATTACATTCCAAATTTGGTTCCTTCAAAGTCAGTACCTTCAACTCCAATAGAATTGTGGACTGGGTACAAGCCAAGTTTACGGCATATTCGGGTTTGGGGTTGTCCAACACATGTGCTGAAATGGAAAGCGGATAAATTGGAATCAAAGACAGAAGTATGCATTTTTATTGGATATCCAAAAGGAACTAAAGACGGCTTGTTTTATTGTCCCAAATAAAAGAAGGTAATTGTTACGACAAATGCCAGATTTTTAGAAGATAACTATTTAGCAAACCATATTCCTAGAAGTAAACTAGTTTTACAGGAATATAATGGAGTAACTAAAGACTCATCTCTAGAACGTATCCCGGAAGCTAGTATTGACATACCACTGCATTATCGTTGTGGGAGAACTGTCAATAGGCAGCAGATTGCACAAGAGCAATTATCTGACATATCACTACCCCAAAGTAGTGGGAGTAATGTTGAGCAACCTCAGATTGTTAAGCAACCTGAAATTGTTCTGCAGCCTGCACTCCAGGAGGAAGTTAATGATATCCTAGCACCTCAAGGCGTGGAGGATAACATTGAGGCTTCAGTTCCAGAAAATGATGTTGTGACTCAACAACAAAATCAACCTCCACCTATAGTGACTAGTTGTAGTGGGAGAATTATTAGAAAACCTCTCCGGTTTGAACTCTTGGAGGAATGTTATGATAGAATCCCTGAAGATCCTAATACAGAACCTATTAATTACGACGAAGCACTACAAGATACAGATGCTAATAAATGGATTGATGCTATGAAATCTGAAATAGAGTCCATGTACTCCAATCAAGTTTGGGATCTTGTAGAACCACCTACTGGAGTCAAACCCATTGGTTGTAGATGGATCTATAAGAAAAAGAGAGGAGTGGATGGAAAAGTGCAAACTTTTAAAACTAGGCTTGTTGCAAAAGGGTTTACTCAAAAAGAAGGGATCGATTATGAGGAAAATTTTTCGCCAGTAGCCATGCTTAAATCCATTAGGATTCTCTTATCCATGCAAATGGATGTCAAGACGACTTTTTTAAATGGAAGTCTTGATGAGTGAATCTATATGGCACAACCAGTTGGTTTCATTAAAAGTGGCAATGAGCACATGTTGTGTAAATTAAAGAAATACATTTATGGATTGAAACAAGCTTCTAGATCATGGAACACTTGCTTTGACGCATTGATTAAAACCTTCGATTTTTATCAATGTGAAAATGAGTCTTGTGTCTATAAGAAGTGGAATGGAGATAAAGTTATATTTTTGGTTTTGTACGTAGATGATATTTTGCTCATAGGAAATAATGTGAGCATGTTAAATTCAGTAAAGGAATGGTTGTCCTCACGTTTCAATATGCAAGACTTGGGACAGGCAGCACATATCCTTGGGATCAAACTTATGCGAGATCGCAAGCAAAGGATATTAGGCTTGTCCCAAGCACTTTATATTGAAATTATTCTCACCAGATTTAGCATGCAAGATTCCAAGAAAGGCTTTCTCCCTTTTAGACATGGAATCTCTCTGTCGAAAGATCAGTCCCCTAAAACGAGTGATGAGATAGAAAAGATGAAGGCGGTCCCTTATGCTTCTGTTGTAGGGAGTCTCATGTATGCTATGCTATGTACTAGACCTGATATCTGCTTTGTTGTTGGCATGGTTAGTAGATTTCAGTCTAACCCTGGACTGCCGTTAAGCATATAATCAAGTACTTGAAAAGGACTAGGGATTATATATTGGTGTATCACTCTGGTGATCTTGCATCCATTGGCTATACTGATTTAGATTTCCAGTCAGATAGAGACTCTAGAAAATCTACCTCATGATATGTTTTTACCGTAGGAGGTGGAGCCATAAGTTGGAGGAGTATCAAGCAATCGTGTGTTGCTGATTCCACCATGGAATCCGAATAAGTGGCTGCATCTGAGGCAGCTAAAGAGGTTGTTTGGCTCAGGAACTTTCTGAAAGAGCTTAATGTAGTTCCTTCGGTTCAAGCACCGATTGTACTTTATTGTGACAATAGTGGTGTAATTGCAAACTCTAAGGAACCAAGAAGCCATAAAAGGAGTAAACATATTGAGCGTAAATATCACTTAATTCGGGACATAGCTTAGAGAGGTGATGCAAGAGTGTTGAAGATTGCGTCAGAAGACAATTTGGCAGACCTGTTTACAAAGAGCTTGACACAGAAGATTTGTGACAAGCTTGTAGAAGGAATGTGTGTTAGAATAGTAGACGCGTGGTTATGAGTCTAAGTGGGAGATTATTGAGATATACTATTAACTATGTTGTTTAGACATAGTATTTTGTTTTATCCTTTATGGAACAATTATATATTTAATTTATTCAATTCAATAAAGTACTATTTTAAATAGAATATTTGTTACATGTGTATCCTTTTAGTTATGTAGTAGACAATTTAGTGTATGGAGTCTTAGCTCATGCACAGAAGATTAAATTATCGGTTCTCATAATTAATAAACTATGTTCACAATCAAAGATATTGTTGGACAAAATATCTTGATGATTGTAGCACAAGATTATAGTATAATTTGTCTTGATTATGGGAGTGGTTTTACTCCGACTTCTTGTGCTAGTATACTCAGTGTATATTGAACGGACCAAGTAGAGAAAAGATGTTTTTGTACTGAATATATAAATCATTTTCTCTAAATTCATTAAATGAGCTTATACTCCTAATCTTGATATAATTATTATGATCAATGTAATTTGTTTATTGTTTTGATTTATCAAAAGGTACGACTCTATTCCGAGTTAGTGTATGCCTAATAGATTGGACAATAACGAATAATATTTGTGAATAATAATTAGTTGATAGAATCCATGACTCGGTTCTGAGTTTGATGATACCATTTATGTGAGCTTATAAGTTTTCATGTGAAAACTCGGCCGGTGGATTTTGTATCCGTCACATGAAATAGTTTAAGCGGAATTCTAAAGGATTCAATTAGTTGATTAAATTAAATTTTTAGCGATTTGATTTGATTAACTAGTATTTGAGATCTTAACATAGGGAGTTAAAATAAGTGTTATTGAATTTCCAAAATTCATATTGAGGAGTTCAATTCCAGTTTTTTAGTGGAATAAATTGCAATTGATTATAGTAAGAATTAATTCACGCTAATTTCAAATTAATGTTATAATTGGTAGCCTCTTATTATTTCTGTGGTCCCTGCTATACCAAAACCTGAACAAGACTTGGGTAAAAAGTGACTTGGGAGAAAAATCATCTGGTAGAGCTGGAGTGGATTCTACTTGTAAAAGCAGAATCCTACACGTTTTTGGTAGCACAATTTCGGCCAAAAAATAACTCTACTTAAGGAAGACTAATTTCACCTAATTACTTACTTTTGAGAGTTGTATTGTTTTTGCCCACCCAAAAATAAAGTCGTCCAAGGTTTTACTAGGCATATAGCAGAAGACTAGAGCCCTGGATTCTTGCTGTTTGGAAGATTTGTGTAACGATTTCAAGAGGTTACCGATTCTAATCTTGTGATTATATCATTGTCTAGTGTACATGTATTTGATGCATGGTTTGGATGCTTGCTTCCGCTACGCATGTTCTAACAGTTATACTGTATTGGTAAAAAAAGAGCTTCACATGTGTAATAAATCTTGATGACTCAGTAGTCTACATGGAGCAATGAAGACACGACAGCTGGACAGGACTCTAAGAAGAGGTACGAGGCAAAGAGGCACGGCAAATCACACCCATGGGTTGATTAGCTACGGAAGTCTCAACCTGATTGAGAAAATGAAGAGACTCGGTCAAAAATGTATACCAACAGAATAAAAGGCAGATTCAGAGATCTTTAATTAGAGATCCATATGTTCACAACATTCACTCAACAGTTACGGTTGATTCATTGTAACGTTACATTAGAGTCATTATTAGTCATTAATGCTCAATCACCAAAAAAGGTAGACGTTATGCTATGAAATTCCCTATATGAAGGAGAAAAATATAACTTGTAAGGGGAGAAAAACCATTCGAACTACTATTGCAATATACTTACTTCTTGTGCATCTTACTGCTTTCCATTTATAAGTTTTCCTACAATTATAATCTTATACTTTGGTTATTAGAAACTCGTGTTCTTCTTAAAATAGCTTTGGGCAAAGAATCTGATTCTTTGGTTAAACAAATTGGTTCCGTTACCGGGAATCTAATAATCTTTGTTTTCTTTTCAAGCGATATCCTCTGAACTATGTCGAACTCCAACGACAACAACCAGCAAAGGAATGGAACCCAGTTCCATCACCTTCAGGAACCCCACGTGGTTCAAGGGAACAATCCCAGAAAGATCCAATAACAACAATGATTATAATGATCAAATGGTGGAACAAGATCGGGTAAAGCAAATGATTGCAGAGTATGTGAGCCAAGCTTTGTAAGAATTTGCAACGGGATTACCGGCAGTGTTACCTGCACCACTAACACCACCTCCCAATAATACCATCACCATGGAAAATCCCCAGTCAAGGTTACCTGCACCACTGGCAAACTCAGGAAGGGGAGATACTCCTAATGAATCTCTCGAAGCGAGACCAGGTATATCTAATAACTCTGAATTACAAACTTTATTACTAACTTTGCAGAAACAGGCGAAGGAACAAAACGATCGAATCGAACAAATTCCTGGAGTAACACATGTTATCAAAGGCATTGACGTTGATAGATATACTCAACAACCTTGGAAACCAAGCGCATCACCCGTACCCATTCCAAAGAAGTTTAAAATGCCTGACGTACCTAAGTATGACGGGACAACCGACACACGCGACCATGTGACTGCTTTTACCACCGGAGTGAAGGGCAACGACTTAAAGAAACAAGAAATTGAGTCGGTCCTAGTTAAAAAGTTTGGAGAAACACTTACCAAGGGGCGCTAACCAGGTATTCTATTCTCCCTGAAAAGTCTATTGATTCTTTTGCTGATCTTGCAAATTCTTTCATAAAGTCACACTCTGGTGCGCAAAAAGTCGAGAAAAGGATGGAGGTCATCTATAAAATAAAAAAAGGAGACACGGAACTACTTCGTGAATTTGTTGACAGGTTTCAACGAGAAAGAATACAACTACCAAGGGTTCCTGATAATTGGGCAGCCATGGCATTCACAAGTAATCTAAATGACAAAAGCTCAGAAGCTACGAGAAGACTCAACGAAAGCTTGAGAGAATTCCCAGCTACAACGTGGAACGATGTTTATAACAAGTATAGTACTAAACTTCGAATAGAAGAAGATACCATTGCTCGTCCGAAAGAGGAAGATTATACCAGATCCAGACGTTCAGAATCAGACAGGAGATCAGGTAAAAACAGGTACGATCCTTACTTGGGACCATCGTGACGTGAAACTCGTCTCAGGTTCGAAAACACCAGGTCAAATTTTGGACCACCAAGCAGATATGCGATCTCGTCCTCATCTAGATCCAGAAGGGATCAAGATCAACGACCTAGAGGTAATGTGCGAATTGGGGATCACACCTTTAATGTAAGTACCTCCGAACTATTTCAGTGTTAAGAATATTGGGTGATAAGGTTCGATGGACCAAAGAGATGAGGTCGAACCCGAATAAGAGGAACCCAGACTCTAGTGTGAATTCAATAATGATCATGGGCAGAACTGCAGATTGCAGATTTTTGCAAGGTGAGGTAGAACAATTGGTGAAACAGGGTTATTTGACAGAATTGTTTAGTGAAAAAGGTAAACAGGCATACATGAAGAACAGGCAGGAGCCCCCAAAACCTCCATCTCCAAAACGAACCGTCAACGTGATACACGGAGGAGAAGAAGTAAACAGAGTGGTCTGCAAAACGACCACGAAGTTCAAAATTACACACGGAAAGGGGGTTCGTGAAAATCTAAAGCAGACAATATAACCTTCGATGATACAGATATCGGCGGATTAATGCTTCCTCACAATGATGCTCTGGTAATATCTTTACTTATTCATGACACTAACGTAAAAAGGTGTTGATTGATCCAGGTTGTTCAGTCAATATCATTTTGCTAAGAGTCGTGGTAGAAATGTTATTGGGGAATCAAGTAATCCCAAGGGCACGAGCCATATCAGGGTTTGATAACTCTACGGTTATACAAAAGGAGAAATTGAACTTAGCACTTATGCTGAGGGAGTGATCAAAAGTACCAGGTTCCAAGTCATCGATACTGACATAGCTTATAACGTAATCGTGGGAATGCCATGGATCCACGACATGAAAGCAATACCATCCACCTTGCATCAGGTAATTAAATTCCCATCTGAATGGGGGATTCAGCAAATTAGAGGCGATCAGCAAACTGCGAGAAATATAAATTCCGTAGTACACTACAACAAAAAAGCAAAGGTGAAAGAATCAAAGGATAAGGAAATCTCCCAAGCAGGTGACACCGCCCAAACAAGCACGGAAGAAATTACAACCAAAATAGGTACAGAAGGTATTACTGCTGAAACAGGTACGAAAGAAAATACTTACGAGAAAGTGAATCAAGTCACCATGGAAGAGGCATTGGACCACACGGATGTAGATTCCAGACCGGACGTCATTCATGAACCGGAGGAAAATAAGCACATCAAAACAACTACGGAAGAGCTTGAAGTTGTTCCATTGTCTGAACAAAAGTCTGAACAGAAAGTGTACGTAGGCACGAGGTTGAGTTCCGGTCGAAGAGGTAAGTTAATTAATTATTTAAAGGCTAATGCAGATTGCTTTGCATGGTCCCACTCAGATATGACAGGTATCCCGCTAAAGGTAATGACTCATAAACTAAATGAAGATCCATCTTTCGTACCTGTTAAGCAGAAGAAAAGAAAGCAAGTACCATTCAAGAAACAAGTGATTAACGAAGAGGTACAGAAACTCTTAAAGATTGGTTCAATACGAGAGGTAACGTACCCTAACTAGCTAGCTAACATTGTGGTAGTACCTAAAAAGAATAGAAAATGGAGAGTATGCGTATATTATACTGACTTAAATAAAGAATGCCCCAAAGATTCATTCCCATTACCCCATATAGATCAAATTATTGATGCCACCGCAGGTCATGAATTGTTAAGCTTTCTAGATGCGTATTCTGGTTATAATCATATTAAAATGGATCCCTCAGATGAGGAAAAAACCTCTTTTATTACAAGCAGGGGGACTTATTGTTATAAAGTCATGTCTTTTGGCTTAAAAAATGCTGGAGCCACATATCAAAGGCTAGTGACCCAGATGTTCCAGGAACATCTGGGAAAAACAATGGAAATTTACATTGATGACATGCTGGTAAAATCAACACGGGCGGAAAACCATTTCCAGCACCTCTCTGTTACTTTTGACATTTTACGCAGGTATAATATGAAGCTTAATCTAGAAAAATGCGCTTTTGGCGTGGAATCAGGAAAATTCTTGGGTTTCCTTGTATCAAACAGGGGAATAAAGGTAAATCCTGATCAAATTAAAGCTATAGAAGAAATACCTGATGTACTTATAAATAAAAAAGAAGTTCAAAGACTAACGGGAAGAATTGCAGCCTTAGGAAGATTTATTTCCAAATCTTCCAAGAAAAGTTTCAAATTCTTTGCAGTTCTCAAAAAGCAAAATCGGTTCGAATGGACTGAAGAATGTAACAGGCTCTCAAAGACCTAAATGCTTATCAATCAAAACCTATGTTGCTCTCAAAGCCGAAGGAGGGGGAGCGGCTATACGTCTACCTTGTTATCTCGGAAATTGATGTAAGTGCAGTGTTGGTAAGGGAGAATAAAGGTAAACAATATCCTATTTATTATGTAAGCAAGACATTACTAGATGTTGAAACTAGGTATCCACATCTAAAAAAGTTATCCTTAGCTCTAATCATGGCATCTAGAAAATTAAGGCCATACTTTCAATGTCATCCAATCACGGTTGCGACCTCGTATCCATTAAGAAACATAATGCATAAACAAGAATTATCAAGAAGATTAGCCAAGTGGGCCATAGAATTAAGTGAGCATGAAATAATATATCGGCCTAGGACTGCAATCAAGTCTCAAATCTTAACTGATTTTAGTAATAGTATAGTCTATTACTAAAAGAGTTAAAACTCTTCAACGGTGTTAATCCGGGTCTATGGACCCTATTTATCGATGGTTCTTCCAATATAAAAGGTGTCGGCTTAGGCATAGTCTTAATATCACCCACGGGTGAAAAGACACGGCAGGCTATCAAATGTTATCCTATAACTAACAATGAAGCAGAGTACGAAGCTGTTATTGTAGGGCTAGAACTTGCACGAGAGCTTTCATATAGCAAATCGAGATTAAAAGCGATTCCCAACTGGTAGTAAATCAGATGCAGGGGACTTACATCGCTTGAGAGACTCGGATGCTACAGTATCTGGAAAAGGCACGAGAGCTCGTGAGACAATTCAAAACATGGAAAGTAGTACAAATACCTAGAGAGGAAAATGCAGAAGCAGATGCATTAGCTAACCTCGCAGCAGTCACGGAAGTAACAAACAAGGACAATGCAGTTGTTGTTCATCTATTCCATTCAGTGATTGACCAAGATAGAAATAAGGTAACTTTCAACAATTTAACCTGGTATTGGAGAAACGAAATCCAAAATTTTTTACAGAACGGCACCGTACCTGAAGACAAGAAAATATCTCAAGCACTTCGCCGCAAAGCTGCACGGTACTGCCTCATTCGCAACTCGTTATATCGCAAAATGTTCGGAGGGCCCCTAGCAAAATGCCTCGGACCTAACAAAATGGAGTTTGTGATGAAAGAAGTCCACGAAGGAAACTGTGAAAATCACTCAGGGGTGAGATCCTTAGTGAAAACCTTAATCAGAGCTGGATATTATTGGCCTAAGATGGAAGAACAGGCCGAGGACTTCATATCAAAATGCGACAGATGCCAAAGGTTTGCTAATAACATGCATCGACCACTGGAACTATTGCACCCAATAATATCCCCATGGCCCTTCATGAAATGGGGGATGGACATAGTGGGACCTCTTCCCACAGCTAAAGGACAGGTACGGTTTTTGCTCGTGCTAACCGACTATTTTACAAAATGGGTAGAGGCAGAAGCGTTCAAACAGGTGCGAGAAAAGGAAGTTAAAAGTTTCTTATGGCGAAATATAATATGCCGCTTTGGGATACCGAAGGATATCGTGTGTGATAATGGCCTGCAATTCATAGGCTCGCAACTAACAGAATTCTTCGAAACCTGGAAAATTAAACGGATCACTTCAACGCCATACCATCATGTGGCTAACGTTCAGGCTGAGCCAACGAATAAAGTCATCAACAACAATCTAAAGAAGCGACTAGATAGAGCCAAAGGAAACTGGCCTGATGAGTTACCAGCGGTACTATGGGCATATAGGACAACTTCAAAAACAGCCACGGAAGAAACTCCGTCCGCGCTTGTCTATGGCTCAGAAGCCTTAATACATGTAGAGATTGGCAAACCAAGATTAAGGCTTACAATAGTCACGGAGGAAGCAAACGACGACGAATTGAGGACCAATTTGGACCTGCTCGAACCACGGAGAGAAGCAGCACTGATACGGATGGCAGCTCAAAAACAAATCATAGGGCGTTATTACAACCTTAAAGCTCATCTCAGGTACTTCAATATTGAGGACTTCGTCCTAAAAAAATCTTTCAATCAACAAAAGAAGCAGGCGCAGGAAAGCTAAATCTTAGCTGAGAAGGACCTTACAAAATCCGAGGCATAGCTGGGAAGGGCGCCTACGAGTTGGAAGCTGTGGACAGTAGAATCCTACCAACAAGTTGGAATGCCATTCACTTGAAGAAGTACTACTTTTAAGGAAAAGGAGTACCCCGGTCAGGTATCACACGTTCGATTTTATTTTAAACATTTGAAATTTTACTAACCTTTTTACATGATAGGCATAAAGCTAACCCATCAGCAGATGATGATATTAGACCTGCAAAGACGCGAGGAAATAACTAAATTCCCGGTCTAGGGTTACACTTTCTGATGGACGTTTTAAAGGGTTAAGCAGTCATCATCTAAAAATTATATACCTTCGAGTCCCGTACGTTTTTCCTTTTCAGGAAAAGGACCACAAGGAAGGAATAGTCAAGTGCTCGAGATTTCATTTTTCAAAGCTCAAACATATGGGGGACTATACAATATGGAAGGCAAAGACAAAGCAAAAAAGACTATCGAAAAGTCAAAGCTCGAGCTTGAAGATCCAACAAGCTAAGTGATACGAGCAAAATCGAAAGAGCTAAAGACTCGAATACAAAGCCTAAGCCAAAAAAACCTTTAAATATGTTCAGGTTAAAAGGCAAAATGTTAGCTACGAGGAAGAAATGCACATCTTTGTACTTATTCAAAATAGTTATGGATAAAAGATCACCATCATTGTACTCATTCGAAATTGTTGTAACTAAAAACAGTTACAGATGAAAGATCAAAATCCTTGTATTTGTTCAAAAAACTGTAAAACAGTTATTTGTAAAGAGCATTTCCCTCGTGCTTATTGAAAACTGTTGTCAACAAAAACAGCTACGGGTGAAAACACCAATTTGAATAAAAACTGTTACGAACGAAAAATAGTTGCCCTCTTGTATTAACTCGAAAAAACTATTACATACAGAAAACAGTTACGAAATATAAGTGTATATCAAATCTGTTAAAAGAAAACAGTTGCAACATGAGTTTTAGACGATAATCAAACACATGTAAAATGTTGTGAAAGTCCAAACTTTCCTCAGAAACATTCTTAAACACGAGAAAAACTCCTATCACTCTATTGCACTATTACACCTTTATGAAGTTGAGACGTCTTCTTCATTAAGTGTCAATCATAAAGGGCCCTCTTTCACAGATTATGCCTACTACAAAAAGGCACACATTTTATATGACATCGTGCCTATTACGAAAAAGTGCGAGTAATATAAAGCATTCTATATGCAAAACTCAGAGGTAAAACTAAAACCTCGAAAAAAGGATGCAAAAGACTTAAAGAGTAGAACAGAAACTCAACAGAAAACAAAAGTCATACGTGCATTAATATATTAAAAAACTTGGTATTAACTTATACTTAGCCGTATAGATTTTTTATATATACATTGAGGTGCCCCTAAGTTGTCATTCGGGGACTTTAGAAAGATCCAAATTTACCCCCGATGGGACTGGGGGTGACCACCAATTGAGACAAAGAAAAAAGAAGGGGTGAATCAACATCTTAATCTTCTTGAGGAGGGGGATTGACTTCTTCATCAGCAGAAGGAGTAAGAGTAGCTTGGGACGAAGAGGCTTGGACAGCAGGAGTCTCACCTTCAGGTGGGGAAAGATCCAAACCTTGTTGAGCCTTTTCCATAGCTTCCTTGATCTTAACAATTTCAGTGTAAAGGTCAAAATCTCCCCGACTCATTTCCGTCAATGTATCGAGGCAAGAATTCATGTACGCCCAACTAACATCGACAGTTGCCACCTCTTCGAGACTTTCATAATCTCTCTCCCATATCTGAAGCTCACCTTTTAACCCATCCTTCTCAACTTCAGCAGCTTCATGGGCAGCCCTCAAAGGAACAATTGACTCCTCCAAAGATTGGGTTTTGTCTAAAGCAATGTGAATATCCTCCTGAGTCCGGGTAAGTGACTGCACAAGCTCGCCTGAGTATTCCTTCTTCTGCTCTAGTAAGGCTTTCAAGCTCCTAACTTCTTCCGAGGCACGGGATAATTGCTCAACAAACAAAGACTCAAGAATGTTTTTGTCTTTGTCCGCTTGGTTAGAAGAAGCCTTCTCTACTTCCAACTCCGCAGCCACAACTCTCATCTGCCACTCCAAGGTATTCTTTTCTTCTTCCAAGGCTTCCATGTCGAGCCTCAGGCTTTCATATTGCCCCTTCCAATTCCCTGCTTAAGCATGCCACTCCTTTAGCTCTTGCTCCATGTTAGAAATCCTCTACATGAGTTATGTGCCTATGAGATTGATCTACAAAAACAAAATCAATTAGATACGGTAATGACATGCATAAGAACGAAATACAAAAGAATGAATGTTACCTTCAAGGAGGAATGCACAACCTCATTAGCCCAGGTAAGAGAACTGTGACTATCTAGCTTGGTCCTCTCTGTTGGGCCAATCAAAGGCTTCAGCCACACTTCGGGTTGGCCGGATTTCTTAAAAAGGCTCCCATCAACCGGAACCTCAATTAGCATTTGCCTCATCTCCCTGCTGGAAGATCCTACTTCTCTAACAGGAGGCACGGAAGCAGGATGAGATGAAGAAGCCACGGGCAATGAAATTTGTGGAGCTGAAGAAGTCTCAGGCACGGAAACTTGAGGAGCTGAGAAAGCCACGGTCAAAATAGCAGCGGGAGCAGAAATGGCCAAATGAGGAGTAGTCGGAATGGATGAAGAGATTTCTCTAAAGGAGGGAGCAAAAACAGCCAGAGGCGCCTCATTAACAACAGAGCCAAAACCTTCGTGGAATAGATAATCCACAGAATCACGAGTAAGAAAAGAAGAAGAATCCCCGGAAGTAGAAGGTCTAAATTCAGGTACGGAAGACACTGCCACGGGTGTAGACTCATCGTCTGAGACCACTCTTCTTCTACGTGACATGTGCACCAGAATGCCCTCATCCTCCTCCTCTTCTTCTAAGGTCTTAGAACCACCAACTTTCTTCTTGGAAGAAGAGGAACCAATAATAATCTCCTGGGCCTGAGCCAAAGACATCTTCGAAATGGATGCAGCAGACATCCCCCGAGCAGAAAACCCTGCCAAAAAGAAAAAGGTTAAACGAACGAAGAAAAAAAAGCTCGAGTAAGGAAAATAAGCGAAAACATGAGTCTTCACTTTCCATGAGTCTTCACTTTCCAACCGTACTTCACGGAGAAGTACTTCCAAGATCTTTCCTCCAATGGAGCAACAGACAATAGCTTTTCTACCCAATCACGGATACCGGAGACATTCTCAACAGTACCCATGATTGTTGAAAGAGGAAGAAAATAGCTACGGTGTTAATAAAACACTTAAAGCAAAGATAAGAAAAATAACAGATGTGAGCTAAAATGTACTCACGTGCGCGATTCCACTTCTCAGGGAAGGGAAAATTTTCCTCACCCACTAAACCAGCAGTAGGCACAGCAACGTATCGAAGGTACCAACTCTATCCTTATCGTCATCAGGGGTTACCAACACTCTTTTGCTCCTAGCTGCCAGAGTGAAAACCCTTTGACGAAATAAGGTAGGAGAATAAAGAAGAAAGAGGTGATTGAAAGAAAAAGGAACCGAGGCTAAAGAAGCTAAACATCTAAGACACGCGACAACCCGCCACACAAGAGGACCAACTAAGCAAATGTTGAAGAAACGACAAAATTCGATGATGACTGGATCAATAGGAGGTCTAAACCTCCCTTTACCATATCATGGGGGTTTACAGGAGATCCCAGAGGCTCGCTCGGAAAGGCTGCTATACCATACCTTTTGACTTAACTCTACTCTAGTAGTCACTAGACTCACTATAGTAGTCCGTCTGGCTGCTCTGTTGGAGTGAGGGAACGGACTCATAGACCATTGCTTTAAAGACGAGATGGGATCTTTCCTTCTGATCCTAAGCTGTTCATCTGGTCCTTATTTTCCCCCACCTTCCGTAGGCATATTCGGGGAGTAGCCTGCTAAAGTTTACACTTGTTCTGGCTTTCGGGCAGTGGAGGATCCCGAGGCGGCCAAGTGTTCGGATCTATTATGACATAGCCTTGAGGCGCTCAACGGACCTTTTAACCTTCTAAAAACCTTTTGGGGCTTTGGATTGATCCAAAAACGACAGAGTAAAAGGGTAAGTGTAAACAAAGAATGCCTCATCTTGTAAGACGTTATTCTTTGATTACTATTTGGAATAACAATGGGAAAATCAGACTCCCAAGAACATTCCCTACAAACAAGGGGAATCAAACCTTCGGTAATAAGAGTGAGATACCTATCAACACTATCAAGGGATAACGACTGGTCTACAAAAACCTGACTATCCCTAGTGAAGGTAAACTCAGCAGGAATGATTTCATCAACTCGTGGTTCGCGTAGGGGTTCTTGATGTTCTCTACCCCTGGACAGAGATCTGGAAACCCTAGCTCTGGGGGAGACTAAAGACCTAGCAGAAGGAGGGGAAACAATCTGAGAAGAAGAAGAGCCTAAACTCCTCAGTCGACCACCCCTCCGACTCCGAGTCGGAGCGGAAGAGGGTGTCAGCTTATCAACGTTTATGACTCCCTTAGATTGGTTTGAAGAAGACATATATACAAAGGCAAAGAAAAAAGTTCTTTACAAATAAATTTTGAAAGTTAGAAGCTTTTCGTGAGAGAAAAGGAAAAGGGGGTATTTTATACTCGAAGACAACCGTAAAAAAAAAGAAGCAATGATGTGAAAACCATAATTGAAGATGTCACTTCATGACTGATGCAGCCGCAAGAAAGCCCTACAAGGCGCTGAATAATTGCAGAACCAACCCAAGAATACCACGTGGCATAAGCATTAAATGGAAGTGACACGCGACGCTTACGTACAGGAAAAGATACAATGGTTCGAGTAAAGCGGCGGCAAAATATTCCCGCCATAAATGAGTATCCACTTACCAAATATTAATTGATAAATATATGGTAAGTGGGGGGACTATTTATATTGGTAAAAAAAAGCTTCACACGTGTAATAAATCTTGATGACTAGTAGTCTACGTGGAGCAATGAAGACACGACAGCTGGACGGGATTCTAAGAAGAGGTACGAGGCAAAGAGGCACGGTAAATCACACCCATGGGTTAATTAGCTACGGAAGTCTCAACCTGATTGAGAAGATGAAGAGACAAGGTCAAAAGTGTATTTGGACAGAATAAATGGCAGATTCACTCAACAGTTACGGTTGATTTATTGTAACGTTACATTAGAGTCATTATCAGTCATGCTCAATCATTAAAAAAGGTAGATGTTATGTTATGAAATTCCCTATATAAAGGAGAAAAATATAACGTGTAAGGGGGAGAAAAAATCATTCGAACTACTATTGTAATATACTTACTTCTTGTGCATCTTACTGCTTTTCACTTATAAGTTTACCTATAATTATAATCTTATACTTTGATTATCAGAAATCTATGTTGTTCTTAAAATAGCTTTGGGCAAATAATTTAATTCTTTAGTGAAGCATATACGACAGAGGATAAGGGGTGAATTTCAATCTGATTAAGCCCACGTATGTCATATGAACCAATTGCAGTTGTAGCAATCAAACACATAAGTATTCGTATTTGCCCCTCAAAGCAGGACGACCAAGACCTGCTTATTCCCATGTACGAAGGAAAAAAAAACAATATTTATTTTTGGCAGCACGGTTTCTTACGTGGTAAGAACAACGTTCGCCCTATAACGCTGATTTGGCTCACGTATACCAACCAATGAGCTAGAAAAAAGAAAAAAAAATCTAAAGACAAACGAATGAGCACATGGTTCTTGATTTAGAACCTTCGGGGTTGGGGGGGGGGTACTCTGGGGAATCAAATGAAACGAGAAGATAACCTGACAATTTCATACATATCCACTGCATGCAACCTCAAACGTGTCAACACAAGATAGATCCTAAAACATCATCATAAATGCCTCATCAAAACATATTAGAATATGTAACGTGTCAAGTGCCAGTTGCTCTTCTTGCATCCCTCCACGTATACCCCCTTCCCCCTTGCTTTCGCCGCCTAAAATCACTACTTAATCCCTTCTGCTCCCGCGAGTTTTTTTAACACACAACACAAAGAAGAGGAAAGACAGCAGCAGTTAAAAAGAGCTAAAGAAACGAGAAGGAAACAAGGAAGAAAATGGCAGCTGTGGAGGAACCAATACTCTCTAGACTAGACAGACTTGACAATATTGTGAGTACAACTTACATTTAATTACTTGCTGTGTCAGTGTCACCTTCTAGGCTGTACGACTTGTTGAGAAATTTTTGGTTTTAGGCATATTTGGTACGACAAGGGGATGCAATTTAATTTTTGTAGTACTACTACGCTTGCGTAATTAAGGCAAGCTATTAGAAAAAATAGTGGAACGTCTTCGAATTAAAAATTAATATAAGAAGTACCAAACCGTGGCAAAAACCGAAAAACGTGAGGGATAAACAAGGATTTGGGTTGACTTCCAACATACTTAAACTGGTGTGTGTTACCCTTGTTATGTAATTTGATAATCTCTTATGATTCCTCTCAGTCAAACATGTACGTAATAAGTTTTTATCCACAAAAAAACCGTTTCGACATACCAAACATATCAACTTGTTAATGTGCCCGTCTTAGATTATTCCAAGTTCGGATTGAATTTAAGTTATATATACACCTCCCCAGTATAATTTTTTTTACTTTATCAGTGAATTTTGATATGTCGATAATAAGTTAGTTACTACTTTAATATGAACGAGAAGTGTGAAATTCTTTTACGCGAGTATATGAAACTTGGAGGAAATGGGTGAACATAGTGGTTTGCAATTTGAATAGAAAAAAATGATCCTCTTGATTTTTGATATATTATTTATATATGCATTCAGCTTAAGAAATTGGAGGAAGTTAGAGGAGGTGAGCATTCCCCAAAGACATCAACGGCGTCAAGCGAGACACTAACGAGCGACGGGCAAGCTTCGTCCCTCGATTTCTCACCACGAAGCATGGAGAAGCATTGCCGGCCCATAGACGACGTGATAACAGAGACGGAGCACAAGGGGACACTCATTGAGAGGCTGGTCAATGTTGAAAACAGGGTGTTGAATATGTGTTTGCAGTTAGAATCAGAGTTGGAGATTATGAAGAAGAAAAGAGAAGAGAATGTTGGTATTGAGGAGGCAATGAAGAAGAAAAAAGAGGAAAATGTTGCTATAGAGGAGAAGAACAAGTCACCTTATAAAAAGAGTCTGAAAAGCTTTGTTAAATCTTGTGTTAAAGGGAAAGGTATAGGGAAACATAAACATAACAAGGAGTGAGAACTTTGTGGAATTCTAATGGTGTTTTTGGTATATGTTTTTTGTGTCTTTTTTTCTTTTCTTTTTTTTCTTACAAATTTCTTTGTTGTGGTTTTAAAGGTTTTAGCTCCAAAAATAGTGGGATGTAATGGAGCAACCAATGTGACAACTTTGGAAGTTTGAAGTAGGATGTTTTTGTAAATTCTGAAGTTCCCCTGTTATAAATTTGTATTAGCGTATTTATATTTGATGATTCCTAATTAGCTCTAAAAGAAGTAGCTCATATTGCTACCATATTGCAAATGAGAGTGCGACAATAAATATCGCCTAAGTTTGATAAACTAATCAAGTAAATGCGTTCTCTTTAAGTTCCCTTTTCCAGGCCCAGCTCATGCCTTGGAGATTAAGACGACCTTTTGTTTTTATTTTCCATGTGCAAGTGCAATTTTGCTGAATAGGATGTCGTAAATAACTAAATATCACTACTACAAAAAACACGTACAAGATAGCTTTGTTCCACTGTAATAATTAATATGTTAGATTTTTAACAATGTTTAATTTGGGGCTGGGTTAGGCTGCTTTATGCTACGTCGTATGTGGTGATCTGGTCTTATATTATAGGAATTTTTACATACCTATACACTATTGAAAATCTTATTACTCTCCCTACTCAAGTTTCAATTTAATTACTTCATATATATGAATTTATCAATTATATATACACTTTAAGAATTAAATGAGTATTCCTTTATATTATGAATCAATTATTTTTCATCTTTATTCTCTCTCATGTACTCTCTCTCCTGTAGTCTTTCTCTCTCTACATCTCTTTATCTCTCAATCCAGAATTTCAGTAAAGTAGAGCAAAGGAAAAAAGAATAACAATTGCATTATTGACAACCATTAAAAAGCTTTGAAGCTTTGAATTCGAATTTGGGTTTTCAAAAAAATTATTTGTTTGAATTGGGTGTTGTTGCAAAGAATTGAGAATTCTCTTTATGCCTCTCTCTCTATCTCTAGATCCCTAATTTCAGTAATGTAGAGCAAAGGAAAAGAGTGTCACGACCCAATTTTCAATTTAGATCGCGATGGCGCCCAACACCGAGGTTAGGCAAGCCAACATTAATCAACTAATGCGTTTCATTTATTTCACCAAAATATTTTCAACAATTACTTAGCTTAAATTTAAAGCATTCGATAACAACGAATAGTTTAGGCAATTTAAAGCTGAAATGACACAATGAAGTCATAATTAAGTAATTACATCCTAAAAAAATACTCTACTAATGTGTGTGTCAGGAACTAGTATCACAAGTATGTTGACATCTAGTAGAATGTACAAAAGAATATATTTATCCTACTGCCTGAAATAGAATAGACAGCCGAAGCAAAAGAGAGACTCCAACACGCTGTTGAACGGCATCAGAAGAGAGCAGCTCACCGTGGAATCTCGACCTAGATATCAAGAACGCACTCCAGACGGGTAGTTAGATCCACCTGCCTCAGATCCTGTACAATTAAGTACAGAGCGTTGTATGAGTACATAAACAATATGTACCAAGTAAGTATCCAGTCTAACCTCGAAAAAGTAGTGACGAGGGGTCGACTTGACACTTACTAGGGCCAAACAATATATATTTAAGTATGAGTCTAAACATGAATATAAGGCAAGGTAACAGATAGTAACAGGAAGTGACAAGACTTTTCATAAATATACATTTCAATAATTCTATCATTTCAGTTGAATTTATATTTCAAGGCATTTAAAGAAGATTAATGTCACCGAAAAATGCCAAGCAAATAGCATGTGCATATAATGTCGAGGACGTACGGCTCGATCAAACGAAATAATCAAATGTACATTGCCGAAGGGTCGAACGACGTGAACCATAGATGCATCTATTAACTTGTTGAGGCGAACGGCTCGCTCCCATAAGAGTAGTGGAAAGGATCACCTTGCTCGCAGAATATAATTAAAGCGGTTACATATAAGCATAACATGTTTTTCCTCAATACCGTTTTTAAAAAAATTGATAATTTACTTGAAACCTTCACATTGTTGAAAATCTTGAAATGAATTCTCATCCAACACAAATAGTGCATATAATCAATTAACAGTGTTCACAAAGCATGGTGTAAGCCTAAAACTATCGGACATAACAGGAATAGTAACTATGTACGAACTTTCGTCACTTTGTGCGTACATAGTCCCCCACACATAATCACATATTATATAAATTCACCTATGGGGAAATTTCCCTCTTACAAGGTTAGAAAGGAGACTTACCTTGCCCCCAAAGCTTACTTCCGAGCTCAAGAATGCTCTCAAACTCTCAAACCGGAGTCGGACAAATCCAAAACTATTCAATATGGTGAAAAAATAATCAATATAGGCTTAAAAGTTCACATTTTCCATATTAGAGTGATTACCCAACCCAAATTGTGAGATTCCTAAAATCCGCCCCGGGGCTCACGTGCTTGGATTTCGGAAATTTTTGAAGAAAATCGTTACCCATAACCTTAGGATCAAGAATATATGATTTTTACTAGATTCCATAACAAATTTCGTGGTTAGATCTTATTTTTATCAAAACCCTAGATTTTACTCTAAACCCATAATTTTTACTAATTTTTGCATGTTAATCTACCCATAATCTATGTATTTAACTCATATTGTATAGGAATTACTTACCTCAAAGTGCTAGGTAAAAGCCTCCTTCCAAAAGCTCTAAATATCGCCTAAGTGTAGAAGTGAAGTGAAATAAATGACCTAAGTCCCGTTTTAAAAAGATGTGCACAACGCTCTGATGTCGCATTTGTGACACCGGGTTCGCAAATGCGACAAAATCCTCGCAAATGTGAAGCCTGGGAGGTGGGGTTCGCAAATGCGACTAAATGGTCGCAATTGCGGCTTCTGCTTGGATCGCAAATGCGAACACTGCCTGGCCAGCTCCCTTCGAAATTGCGAAGCCTTCATCGGAATTGCGAGGTTTGCAAATGCGAACCTTTTCTCGCATTTGCGAGACCTGCAGCAGATGCCAAAAATACCAGAAATCTTGTATGTTTTCCAACCCTTCCTACACGCCCGAAACTCACCAGAGCCCCTCGGGGCTCCACTCCGAATACTCACACAAGTCCGACAACACTATACAAACTTGCTCGCCCGATCGGGACACCGAAACAACATCAAAAACTAAGAATTACACCCTAAAACCATTTGGATCAAACTTATGAACTTTAAGTTCTTCATTCTACTTCCAACATGCCGAAACGTACTTATACTACTCGGAATGATACCAAATTTTGCGTTCAAGTATTAAATGAAATTACAGATCTATTCTGGGTCTCGAAATTCCATTTGGACCTCTATATCACCAAAGCACGTTCCAAACCACAATTATAGAACTTCTAAAACTTCAAGAATTCAATTTTCACTATTTGGCACCGAAACGCTTCCGGGTTATCCGAAATTCGTTCCGGACATATGCCCAAGTCCGAAATCATCATACGAACATATTGGAACCGTCAAATCCCGATTCTGAGGTCGTTTACTCAAAATATTGACCGAAGTCAAACTTGGCCTTTTAAGCCAACCTTAAGGAACCAAGTGTTCCGATTTCAACCCAAACTCTTCCAAATCCCGAACCAATCATCCCCGCAAGTCATAAATTAATAAAAGTAAGTACGGGAAGTTTTATTTAGGGGAACGGGATTCTAGAAAGTAAAACGACCGGTCGGGTCGTTACAAAGAGAGCAGCAATTCCACCATTGACAGCCATTAAAAAGTTTTGAAGCTTTGAATTCAAATTTGGGATTTCAAAAATCATTATTTGTTTGAATTGGGTGTTGTTGCAAACAACTGAGAATATAGTTTGGAGTTTATCTCTCAATTTTGAGGGTGTTTTGGTGAAGATTAAACTTGATTTTGGCTGAATTTCAGATTGAAACTCGAAGAAGAAGAAGAAGACATGACATACATTATATTTACGAAATTATAGTAAACTTATAATAAAATTGTAGAAAAATTATATTCTGTTGTTCATATATATATATATATATATATAACTATTGTATGAAAGTTGAATAATATTGTATAAAATTATATTTAAGTTGTATGATATTGTAATTGTATATAACTGAGTAGAAATAATGTATGAAAATTGTAGATAAGTTGTAGATAAGTTGTATAATATATAATTAGTTGTATGAAATTTATTTTTACTATGTATAAATCAAATATAAAATACACAAAAGACATATTGTATAAATTTTGTATAAAATTTGTATTTAAGTTGTATGTTATTGTAATTGTATTTAACTGGTGGAAATAATGTGTCTAGATAGAATATAGAATAACGATGTATAAACAAGAACCAATCCCAAGGGAAAGGCAGAATAAATTGGATTGGGAAGTAATACCACTCCTAGATCCCCTAATATAAGACCCGATCCTAGAAAGACTAAAAGAAAATCATGTATTGGTTCAGATAAATCCATTTTTTATAAAAAATCAAAAACGAAGAATTTCATGACTTTATTGACCTGACCAGGAAAAAAGAAGTTTTTCAATTTTTTATGATACTTCTTAATTGTTAATTGAATGAAATTGTAATGGGTATGAATTGACGTGGATGCTTTTATTTTATTGGACCACTATCAATTCTTTATTTGTCGAACGAGTAGTTTAAACCTATCGATTTTTGATATCATTTATCTACTTTGAAACCATTACTATTATTATAACTATAATATAGAAATCCGTTTTGTTTTCAATCTAAATTAAGCTAGGAGTCTCATTAACCAACCACTAGTTTGAATTGACCAAGCAAAAATATCATTCTTTTAGATCCGAACTAAGCCTTCGTAATTCGGAATTTTTTTCGAATTTAGGGTTTATTCATTTTTTATTTGAGGTAAATTCGAAATTGTTCGAATTGTGTAATCATCAATTACTGACATTGGTAAGCGACCCAAAGCGNCATTATAAATTTGTATTTAAGTTGTATGTTATTATAGTTATATTTAACTGGATAATGTACGAAAAAATTTCATGAATAAATTGTGTGCATATAAACGAATTCATAATATGTTAACAAACTGACAACTGAATAAATTATACAGATAAAAAGTTAGAGACAGATAAAACTGATTTTATAAATTTAAACCTAACAAAAAAATTACTTTGAATTACACTATTACAGTCTATTAACCAAATTCTATAGATCCAATTCTGCGCCTTTTCTTTTGTCCCATATGTCATTAAACTGGGCTCATTGATTTAAGGCATGTGGCTATCCATTTATTATTCACGTCAGAAAGTGTTTATCCTTTTAGAAGACTTTCTATTTATTATAGTGTACGAAAAAACTCCATTTGCTATTTGGTGCTGACTCCTTCCAAACTATTCATGTGCAGGTGTTGTGATCTATCCAAAATGTCCAAAATGACTTCAATAGAAGATAGAATATGAGATATGCATCAGATAACCTTCACGAGAAATATCTCTTCATTGTTTATGCAGGTGAAATTCATCTCTGCTGATGGTTCCACTAACCATTACTATGTTATAACAACAATTACAAAAGAATCATATCCTGTGTTACGATGAAGAAAAAATTCTACTTTGTAAAGCAGTAACTAAAATTATTCATATATCTGGATCACCAAATAAGCATAGCTTTAGAGGGCACAAATCTTAATGATACTTTGAATTTAAATGACTTTGGGCAATGCGTATATAAAGATGACTGAGGAGATTGAAAAATCGGAAGATGATTTGGGAGAAAATATATGAGTGGAAACATAAGGAAAGAGAACATGAAAAAAAAAGAAAAAGAATGAAACTACGTCCCTTGATTGAAGGCACAAATAATGGATTGAGGGCCTTTTAAGATGGATTGTATATATTTTGTAAACAAAATTTGTTTATGCCGGATAATTAACTAAATATAATCATTAAAAATAATAAAGTTTCAAATAGTGTATAAGAATAAAAAAATCTTTATATTATATGTTTGCTTAGGTCGACTTGATAGGGCTTAGCCTGCAATCAACACTCCCAAATTTTGATGGAAGTGGTCATCAGATCTGCGGGCCAGGCCCGTGAAAAAGTTGATTTTGCTTTCTTGGGTTCTTGCTGTTTGGTGATTTTGCAGGCTTCACGGATGTGGCAATCATATATGGTCTTATTGCATGGATCAAATAGTACGGGCTAGTCAATTGGTAGTTGAAAAATAATCAATATTTATAAAATTATTAAAAATAGTTATTATTTTGCTGAAATACGGAAAGTTCTAGCATAATATGTGGGATGATGAAACTCCTGCGTATTAACTTCCAGCATATTATATTGAAATTCCAGTATACGGAACATTCTAGCATATATGCTGGATTATAAAACTCCTGCATATAAAATTCCCGCCTATTGTGTTGGAACTCCAACACATTACGAAATTCTAACACACTATGCTAGAAGCTCATATGTAAAAATTCAAACTTCATCGAAATATTTTTGAATTTTTAAGGGTATTTTTATTTAAATTTTATCTTTTAAACAATGACTAAATTTTGATTACTCTGTAAATGTGGCTATTGTGTTATTTCTAAAGTGAAAAAAGTTAGTTTGTGTGAGTGAGCTTGGTTTTTGTCCTTTTCTTTTCCTTTATTCCATATGAATAAGTCATATATTACTGCCAATTCAATATGAATGGATGAAGTGAGTCAGGCTTAATTAACCAGGAATTTAAATTACGTATAAGGTTTATAATAAGTTAACATTGAGGATTATTTCCTAGCACGAAGTTCTTTTGCTTTGCATTAAAAGTAATCTTATTCTCACCCTTCATTATACTCGAGTTTTGAATCTAAAAGTGAAGGCACGAAACCAAACATGAAGAAATTGAGAGTGGTTCGTTCAATTGCTAAATATAAGTATACAAACTTATTTCCCACGTACAACAACAACAACACTAACTAACGTAAATGATGAATGATATGAATTCTCATTCTTTTCTTTTTGCTTAACTCATTATGTATTATGAGAATTTTTCATGAATTGATAAGTTTTATGCTGGCTGTCAGCCTATCGCAATCGTACTCCTTTATTCGAGCTTGAGACCGACAATATGAACAAGCTCACGCTGATTGAATTAAACGTATTTCTGTATATCATGAGCGCAAATTCCAATCCACCCAACTCCTTGGCGCTGACAATATATTATGAAGTCTTAGAAGGTCTTTGAACACCTACGAATAATTGATTTTATAGCCTTGGAAGCAGAGGTAATTTAGGAATTGCCGTTATGAACTCGAGTTAGGAATTATATATAGCGTATTTAATTTACTTTATTGAGTTTGAACTCTATTATTTGTATTTCTTTAATTCGGTGATATTTGATACATCCATTTTTGAGCCACCAATGAAGAAACTCCAGTCTAGTTGGTCATAAATACGTATATTTGAGTTTTTGCAAAATAGAATATCGGTTTAAATGTGCATTTCAAGTGAAATGCTGGTTAATTTTCACTTTAATTTCAATTTCAAATGTTTTTTTCCCTCAACTTCAACTCAAATATTGTCAGATGCTTACTCTTCACAAACTTGTAGTTGTTTTCAACCTCAAACGCCTGTGAACAGGGGCGGATTTAGGGTGACCCGAGCTCCCTTCGCCGAAAACTTACACTGTATATGTAAGGCAAAATCTGTTTTTTATATGTTTTGAATCTCTTTGGCACAACCTAAAAACATAGCTTAGTGGTCAAGTGAGTTCAAAATATTTATAAGATTATTACTTCTATTCCAACCAGCTATAATTTTTTAACTTTTTTTTTAATCTCGATGATCCTGCCTCTGCAACTTGTATGTGAATTTTCACTTTAGTTAAAAAGGCAATTTTAGCGCAGATAATCAGAATATGTAACTAGAAAGAGATGAAGTAGAAGTGAATATATAATGGGAATTGTTGAGATTCTCCACCCAATAATATGCTCTTTTATTTTTTTCTAAACCCAAAATATATTCTATATGCCCTTTTTTGGTCCCAAGAGCTAAATGCTGGCATCCAATTTTGTTTTCTTGAATATTCTCGTGGATTGTTGTAAAACGGGTGTGAGAAGGCAAAAAAGAATGAAAATGACAAACTGTTTTGTTTGACTTTAGATATAGGTACAGAAATTCTTTACTCTTTATCTTTTTACCACTTTGTGCACTTTCAAAGAACAACATTATTTCAGGTGTGGAATTTAGTGTTGAGGAGGTAAACATTTTTCTAAAGCTGGTTTTATATCAAATCAGCAAATCTTAGACCCTTGAGCTATTGAATTATTGTGGTTTTGCATGATTAAATAGATGTATACCAAAACCATCTAATTTCCTAAATTTCCAATACCCTCCTCCCTTTCACGTTTTAACTTATTTCCACAGAGACTATTTGAGAACTTAGTCACTACGATGAATTCTTTTTGTGTACTCGTTTAATTTTTGTCTTAGTTTCTCTCATATTTTATCACTAGAAAATAAAAGGTATTTGTTGATTTCATTGATTCGACATCTGATCTCCAATTAAAGCTAAACGAATCTCAACCATCTCATTACACCATTCCATTGTTAAGAAATTATTTCTCTCTTTCTTATTTTTTTATTCTTTTTATGAAAGATCCTATTTTTTTTCCTTTTCATTTTTGTATATGCTGCCTGTCATAAAGTGGCACCAGTTCCACAGCATCACGTCAATATTGGCCGGCAATGTAAAGCACGAATAATGCTCTATCTTTCGATAATTCATCACCGTCCATAAAACAACATTCGTTCTGCTGCTGCTGCTGCTTCTTCTTCTTCTTCGTTTTTTTTTTATTTCTTTTTATTTGTTTATCCTATTTTCATAATAATACCATAAAGATTATGAGAAGTACCACTTTACCTTTAAAAAAATCTACAAGTTCTTTGGCAGCTTGGTTTAGTTTGACATTAAATTTAAAAGAAAAACTTTCAGTAATATAGAGATATATTTAAAACTTTATAAATTTTAAGCTATGGTGTTGAGTCTCCCACATCGGCTAAGGGATGGAGGACTTGGTCTCCTTATATGGTTTGGGCAATCCTCACCTCATGAGTTAGCTTTTGGGGTTGAGTTAGCTCCAATATGAAAAATTGTAAAAACATATTTCATTGTACTTGTTTGAGTTTTTTTAACTATATTGAAGTTATTCTAGTGATATTTATTGTTTTAATCACTTAGCTCAGTTAAGTTATAAGGTTGTTGTTTGACTTGTGAAATTGAATAATTACATGGTGAAATTTATCATATACAAATTTTTCAATTGATTATACATTCATCAATTGCTAAGTATATATTGACATTTGAGATGTTTATTTTTAGCTTTATAGTAAATTAAATGAATTGAATTTATATTTCATGCTGCTATAAAACCGAAAAATAAAATGGGCTCAATCCCATTAATTTGATTTGATTTGGTTTGTATATTTTGATATAGTGATATCTAATTTCTTTTTCCACAATGGACTATCACAACAGTATAAAAACACGTTTTTATCTACCTCAACATCAAGTCAATAACACAATCATAACAGTAAGTACTAGTAATTAAAATGTATAGTGAAGCTTATTTGTTTTTAATTTGATATACATATTAATAGAAGCGACCGCTTTTTGATTGGTTCGATGTCTATGACCATGATTAGGGGTGTGTATTCGAAATTTCGAATCGATTTATCGATAAATCGAATCGATTGTTTGTTATCTATATCGATTCCGAAAATTTTCTTATCGAGTTATCGATTTCGATTTCGATTTTGTCCACTTCGCTTATCGATTTATCGATAAATCGAATCGATTGTTTGTTATCTATATCGATTCCGAAAATTTTCTTATCGAGTTATCGATTTCGATTTCGATTTTGTCCACTTCGCTTATCGATTTATCGATAAATCGATAAGAAATAAAAAAAAAATTTGTCGTGGTTTCTTTTACCCTAACTTATTATTTCCATTTCCTTTACCCTTATTATTTTCTAATTTCCCCTACCCTATTATTTCCTTTCCTCTTCACGACTTCACATCGCTTCTGCCTCAAGATTTTCCCCTACGGCCCTACCCTCTTGCCCCTTTAGAGCTGAACTGTTGAAGCCTCAAATTTTCTTCACTCAAAATTCCTCCTTTCTCGGTTTCTTCCACAGATCTGGTAATTCTCTATCTCCAAATGGGTTCTCTCAGTAAGTTGATTGTAATTTGGTAGAAGTTCTTTTGGTCAGTTAGGTAAGGAGCTGAAGAATAATTAGTCTGCCTGAATTAAATCAATTAATCGTAGTATCATTTGGTATGATACAGTAATGATTAGTCGTCTATCTCTATTAGCTATCCACTATTTATACATGTTTTACACATAGTATACATATATTATGTAAGGTTACTAAACATGGCATCATCGCTTAGAGCTAGCAAATTTTCTTATTGGTGTAATCGATAACCGAATCGATAAGCTCCAAAAATCGATAAACTGAAATCGAAAAAATTGAAACCTTATTGAAACGATAACAATAAGCATATGTACAAATCGATAATCGATAAGTAATTATCGATAAGGGTCAAAATCGAATCGATAAATCGAATGCACACCCTAATCATCCCCTAATCATGATAAATTGATAATAGTAACGTATAGTATTGAATAACCAATGACTAATTCCATCAGTTGACATTTTGACTTAGTATTGGAATAACAAGTCATGTGTCATGCCTTATTATTTTAAAGGGGAAAAGATGACAGGTATTTATCAATTTCTAATGATGCAATATCATCCTTATAACAATAGTAATTGTTATTTAACTCATTTCAAGGTTGAATGACAAGAAAGCTCAACCTTAAATCTTGAGGTTGTTGGTTTGAGCCACCAAAAAACTAAAAAAAAAGTGGGAAATTCCTCGAATGGGTGAAAAAAATCTTGAAATTGACATTCGTTTTAGGAGTCAAGGAGTGTCAATCTTAAGATAAATTAATCCTTGAAAACTTGGTCGGGTTGCTCATATAACAAATACTCTGTAATAAAATATTTGTATATGGTTAAAATCGGGCTCACCCAATTTTACTGATTGACTGAGATCAAGAAGATGTATCGAAGATCGACCCTGTAGTGGATCAGATCGAAACATGAGGACAAGGTATCGAGTCCGGAATCCGAGGTACTTGTCGAGATTGAGACCAGTAAGAATCGAGGCCAAACAAGGCAGACATCGAGCAAGACCGAAGATAACATAATAACAGAAGGCGAGATATCCGCGACTAGTCGACAGTCATGGCAGAAATCTCGGAATGGATCGAATCAAGTGCGGTGTTTAGCTAATCATGGGATATCCTTCTGTAATTAGAATTGTAGAATTCCTCTGCTATATAAAGGGAAGTTCTACCCATTTGTAAGGGAGATATACACACATTATTATTCACACACATCCAATCAATATAATTCTCTCTTTCTCACTTATTCTCTCTTGTTCATCAGTTTATTTCCTGCTTCATTATTTTACTATCAATCAATTCGAGGGCACTCTAGCTCGAGGGCTGAATCGCATTTCAACACTGGTTTATTTTATTTCATTGTCAATTTCTATTACTAATCTTCATATTTATCAATTGGTATTAGGTGAAATAGTGTGTCCTTAAAACCACATTATAATTTTAATTGTTATCCGATTTTAAGGGTCAACAGTTTGACGTCCACCGTGGGGCTAAGGATAATAGTGATTGCTTAATATTGATTCTGATAACACACACGGCTTTACACTTGTTCTTGTAAGTATTTTTGGTTTCAGGATAAACATGTCAAACTCGCAAGCAACACCCGCACATGGTGAAAACGGCCTCGGATTTCATAGGGAAAATGATAATATAGCCGCCCCAGGGATTGAAGTACCTCAGGCTGACCTCGAGGGAGTACCAATTGCAAATACCGTCCTGCCTCGGAAGGTAGCGTACCCAGGGAATTTCGATCAGGTGGTCGAGGTACGCAGGGTGGAGAAGATGGTGGAGTCAGCCTACAACTGATATTTGAAATGTTACATGCTCAAGAAGCCGTTATAGTGCAACTACAAAATTAACACCGAGTGGGGTCGAACCCGAGCCCTTACCAGAAGTTGTTCATAGGGTCGTACCTGTACCGGAGAGATCGAACGCCAATTAATTGGGGACTGACCCCGCTATCATGAAAATGATCGTAGAGCTCACAAAACGGATTGAATCAGGGGAGAAGAATATTGAGGAAAACGACAAAAGGTAGAAACGCATAACTCACGAGTTGATCAGATACCGGGGGATCCACCAACATGAAAGGTCGAGAGTCCAACAAGTTTGTGCAAAAGCCTTTCCCCTTGAGTGCAGCTCCGAAGCCGATCACCAAGAAGTTCCCTATGCCCGAGAGGAGAGTTTATCGAAGGGTGTTATGGCATGGTATCATAACCTATCGCTAATTCTATTGATTCAGTTGCTATGCTTGCAGATTCCTTTGCAAAGGCACACGCCGGGGCCATTAAGTTCGCAACAAGAAAGTCGGACCTTTTCAAGATAAGGTAGAAGGACAACGAGATGCTCAGGGAATTCGTATCCCTATTTCAAATAGAACAAATGGATTTACCATCAGTCACCAACTATTGGTCCGTTCAAGCTTTCACTTAAGGCCTTAACATTCTAAGTTCAGTGTCTTCACAACAGTTGAAGAAGAATTTGATCGAATATCAAGATGTCACTTGGGCCGATGTACACAATCGGTATCAATCGAAGATCAGGGTCGAGGATGATCAACTGCCCCCCCCCCCCCCCCCCCCCCCCCCCCCCCCGGGTCCATCTATCCTAGGCATGTAGATAGAATCAAGAGAGACGTAGACCGGGAACTAAGGTCGTAAAGAGATCGATATCAACCGTATAACGGGGACAATAGAGACAGCGGGACTGGGCGAAATTCTGCATGAAAGGAGAGGAGAAACGATCGGGGTCAAAGTTCACGGGACTTGGTATCGAGGAATGCCACAGCAAATACCCGAAGTCCAAATGAAGGTACGACCCCATTTCAATTTTTTCTATTCTTCAACTAACACTGGCAGATTATCTACAAGGAGCGGCACAAGGCTTTAGGTATTGGAGCGCGTGTCGCTCTTTTTTTTCCTTCGAACGATTTTGTCCCAAAGGGTTTTTTTGGTGAGGTTTTTAACAAGGCAACAACAGATCGTGCTAATGTAGAATCGAAGGCCGACCACAAACCGGTGTCATAGGTAGCATTTAACAACATCTGAGGTTCCTTGCAATAAACCTCGAATGCTGGAGGCCATTGCCTTTGATATCAATTATGTTGTGAGGAACTTACTTCGTAATGAAGGGATCTCGATAGGGACAAACGGTCGAATGAACCATGCTCGCATAGGTCGTCTGATCCCTGGCTCAAAACATGTACGCATGAATAATCGTTTTTCTCAAGAATAAAAGAGAAGTATTTTTTCCTCGTATTTATCTCATGTCTTAGAAAATGTTTTCCTACTTTACAATTCCATACCTTCAACCTATTATGAAACGAGCTTAAGGACCGATCATAACTAAAGTTCGAACAACTAATCCTATACTCGGGGACTATAGTTCAAAAACTGAACGAGATCGAATTATTAAAACCTCGAGATTGTAAGACCTTAAAAAGGCAATCCTCGATTTTTATTGGCTACGGCCACCCCATTCGGGGACTATACCACTCGGGGACTCATACTTCGAGCAAGCTCGAAATGGAACGGGAAAATAAGCCTAAGAGGAAAATTTCGAATAAAAGGCTACGACCAAATTGAGACGGTTAGGAGACGTCCAAATTTCGTAATAAAATAGGCCTTCGAATATTTTCATCAACCGGTTAAAAAGGCTACCCTCGGCAAAATTACAAAGGGTTTTGATTACATCAACCCTCGAAAATCCTAAGGGGTACCGAAACAAAGGGTTTCGATAACATCGAGCCTCGAAAACCCTAATGGGTACATATTTATCTCATGCTAAGGCATAACAAATTTTTATACGATTAACTTTATTAAGCCGAAAAGGGAAAAAATTCATTCTTTTTGCAAAGGCAACATCGGCCTAATATAAAGCCCAAGGGCTACCTTAACCCGAGTTTGAGCAAATCCTCACTCGGGGACTACCCATCGAGCCCAAGGGCCATCTTATCTCGAGTTCGAATAAATACTCACTCGACAACAAAGCCTAAGGGATATTTTTATTTCGAGTATAGGAAATTGTTCTCACTCGACTAAAAAGCCCAAAGGCTACCTTAACCCGAGTTCGAGCCAATCCTCACTCGGGGACTACCCATCGAGCCCAAGGGACAACTTATATAGAGCTCGAGAAAATCCTCACTCGACAACAAATCTTAAGGTCTATTTTTTACTTCGAGTTCGAGAAATCATTCTCACTCGACTACAAATCCTAAGGGCTACCTTAACCCGAGTTCAAGCCAATCCTCACTCGGGGATTACCCATCGAGCCCAAGGGACACCTTATCTTGAGTTCGAGCAAGTCTTCACTCGACAACAAAGCCTAAGGTCCATTCTTATTTTTTTAGTTCGAGAAATCATCCTCACTCGACTGAAACCTAAGGGTTATCCTATTTTGACTTCGAGCAAACACTCACTCGACACTAATTTGGTTTAGATCAAAATACCCAACTTCGAACCAATGAATAATGTTTCATAAGTTATTAATAAAGCAAAATTATGTAAACAAGGCAAAGTCTCACGAGACAAGATGAAAAGAAAGAAAATTTTCTTATATACCAAAATCATTTACAAAGGCTACATGGCCCGGTCAAGGTTCTATACAAAATCCGAAAGGAAAAAATCCTAAAGTCACTAACTATCTTTGGGGGCAGCTTCTTCTCCATCGGGGTACTCCCTGCTCTCGAACCCGCTCTCTCTCCTGGCGTCATCATCATCGGAGGAGGAGGTCAGTTCCATATCATTGGCTTCGAGCCCTTTGGCCTTTTCTATCTCGTCAGTGAGATCAAAACCTCCGGCATAGATCTCCTCGAGGGTTTCCCTCGAGATTGGCACTTGGCGAGTTCGGCAACCCAATGTGCTCGAGTTTGAGCAGCCTCAGCGGTCTCTCTTACTTGGGCTTGAGCAGCTTCAGCATCAGACCGATAGATGGCCAAGATCACCCACACATCGGCCGTAGCCTTCTCCGCCTCAGATTTGACCTTTTCAAGTTTGGCGGCCAACCGAGCCTCAAGCTTCTCTATTTTCTTGGCCCGTGCCAAGATTTTCTCTTTCATGCCTTGAAGCTGACTTTCAGCCGATAATAACCGGGCTCGGGCAGCTTCCTTCTCTGAAGCGAGGCGGTCCATTTTTTGCTTCTATATCAGTGTCTCTGCCTTCATCGCATCAACCTTTCCTAGAAAGTGCTCGATCCCCTCGAGATTTTGCTGGACCTGTGAGATTGAATTATTAGTCATCACCCCTGAACCGATGCCATGAGCCTCTAATATTTTTATTACCTGCTTGGTTAGGTCATTTTGTTCTTTCTGAGCCACGGCTAGCTCAGTTCGGAGGTCCTTGATTTCCTCCTCTTTTTTTCCCACTGAGGAGTTTGAGGGCGTTCTTCTCCTTGGTAAGCCCTTGAAGATCGGCCTCGCACCGGCTCAATCCTGCTCGGGATTTTGAAAATGCCTCATGATGAAGAACTAAGGCCTACAAAGAAAGAAGAAAAGATGTTAGACAGGAAGGGAAAAATAAACACAAGCGTAATATCGACGAAGGGAGTTAAGGCTTACCCGATTCAAAGCTTGTTGTGATTCGTTAAAGAGACTCGATGCTTCGTCTGAGTCCTTCCTTGAAACCTCCCAGTCACTCAGGTCAGTAGCATCTTTAACCCCAGTAAAGTAATCACGGAAGGGGTCCTCCCTTCCGTGGGCTCCTTCTATGGACGGGGTCTTCATGACCGAGCCTCCCGAATCATCCCCTCAGAGAACGAAAGGAGAGACATGGATCCTCCAATTTATATTTCCCCAAGTGGGTCAGTTGGGGGCATTCTCTCCATCTCGATAGGCCTCGAGACCATCCCCTACAGTCGTACCCACTGGTTTCTCACTACGGTGGGAGGCATCTTCAATCTTCGACGACTCGGGGACTTCGCCCAAGTCTTTTTACAAGGTCCCCTCATCTCGAGGGGGAGTCTTTGCAAACTTCAATTACTCAACGGCCTTTGGGGCCTCGGTGCTCATCCTCACTCGGGCCACCTGCTCGGAATTGTCTTCTTCATCTTATGCTTCTTCTTCGTCTTCCTCCCTTAGGCATCGAACTGAGTCTTCGTTCAGGAGGATAATGTTCTTTTTGGGCTTACGAGCCCCTCTCTTCTTGGGCTGTGTATCCTAGGAGATTGAGGTCCTTCTTCTTTTTTTGTACTTCGTCGGCTTTGGAACCGGGATCGAAGTCTCCTCCTTACTAGATAGGGGCCTCATGACTGCATCTTTGCCAAGGCCTGTATAAAGGGAAATTGAGTAAGTGTGGGAAAAACGTTTTAACAAAATCATCAAACACATGAAAGGGGGCTTACCATGATTTTTATCTTCCCATCGGCCTTTTGATAAATCGATACGTCGATGTTGAGACTAGGTCCCTGACCTAGCTCTTAAGGTCAGAGGATGACACTGGACATCTAGGCAACGACTACATAAAAAAAGAGCATCAGTAAGAGAAAGTAGAGAAGCCAAGTAACAAATAGAAGGGGATCATACTTACATTTCATATTCCACTTCACGGGAAATGTCATCTTCTCGGTCGGAATTAGGTCTGAGGTCTTCACCCTGACGAATCGACCCATCCAGTCTCGGTCCTTGTCCTCATCTATACTGGAGATAAAAACTTTGGTGGCTCGATGTTGGAGCTTTATTAACCCACCTCGGTAAAGCCGGGCTGTATAACCTGATGAGGCAGTCGAGGGTGAAAGGTAGGTCGTCGACTTTGCTCGAGAAAAATCGGAGCAATATGACGATCCTCCAGAAGGAGGGGTGAATCTGACCAAGGGTCACATGGTACTTTTTTCAGAAGTCTACGATGATTGGGTCAAGAGGACCCAACGTGAAAGAGTAAGTGTAAAAACTCAAGTACCCTTCCACGTGGGTGGTAATAGCCTCCTCTGGGGCCGGAATCACAACCTATTTGTTCTGCCAGTTGCAGTCCTCCTTTACTTTGTCGAGGAAGCTCTTAGGTATCAAGCATATGTATCTCGATACCGGCTTGAATCAAGAGTGATTGTTTAGCTAATCATGGGATTTAGAATTGTATCATAAGTAGAATTCCCCTACTATATAAAGGGGAGTTCTACCCATTTGTAAGGGAGATATACACACATTATTATTCACACACATCAAAGCAATATAATTCTCTCTTTATCACTTATACTCTCTTGTTCATCAGTTTATTTTCTGCTTCATTATTTTACTATCAATCAATTCGAGGGCACTCTAGCTCGAGGGCTGAATCGCATTTCAACACTGGTTTGCATTATTTCATTGTCAATTTTTATACTAATCTTCATATTTATCAATTGGTATTAGGTGAAATAATGTGTCCTTAAAACCATATTATAAGTTTAATTATTATCCGATTTTAAAGGTAAACAATTTGTGCCCACCGTAGGGCTAAGGATAATAGGGATTGCTTAATACCGATTCTGATAACACACACTGCTTTACGCTTGTTTTCATAAGTATTTTTGGTATCAGGATAAACATGTCAAACTCGCAAGCAGCACCCGCACATGGTGACAACGACCTCGGATTTCACGGATAAAATGACAATATAGCCGCCCCATGGATCGAAGTACCTCAGGCTGACCTAGAGGGAGTACCAATTGCAAATCTCGTCGATGTCAGTTCCCGTCAAGTACTAATTGCCTCGGAATGTAGCGTACGCAGGGAATTTCAATCAGATGGTCGAGGTACGTAGGGCGGAGAAGTCGTTGGAGTCAGCATCCAACTGATATTTGAAATGTTACATACTCAACAAGTCGCTATAGCGTAACTACAAAATCAGCACCGAGTAGGGTCGAACCCGAGCCCTCACCAGAAGTTGTTCACAGGGCTGAACCTGTACCGAAGAGATCGAACGCCAATGAATTGGGGACTGACACCGCTATCATGAAAATGCTCCTAGAGCTCAAAAAACGGATTGAATCTGGGGAGAAGACGATTGAGGAAAATGACAAAAAGGTAGAAACGTATAACTCACGAGTTGATCAGATCCCGGGGGCTCCACCAATATAAAAGGTCCAGATTCCAAAAAGTTTGTGCAAAAGCTTTTCAACCTGAGTGCAGCTCCAAAGCCGATCCCCAAGAAGTTTGGTATGCCCGAGATTCCTAAATATAATGGAACGACTGATCCAAACGAGTATATCACCTCCTACATGTGTGTTATCCAAGGAAATGACTTGGAAGATAACGAGATCGAATCTATCTTGTTGAAAAAATTCGGGGAGACTTTATCGAAGGGTGCTATGGCATGGTATCATAACCTACCTCCTAATTCTATTGATTCGTCTGCTGTGCTTGCAGATTCCTTTGTAAAGGCACATGTTGGGGCCATTAAGGTCGCAACAAGAAAGTCAGACCTTTTCAAGATAAGGTAAAAGGACAACGAGATGCTCCGGGAATTCGTATCACGATTTCAAATAGAACGAATGGATTTACCACCGGTCACCAATGATTAGGCCGTTCAAGGTTTTACTCAAGGCCTTAACATTAGAAGTTCAGTGGTTTCACAACAGCTGAAGCATAATTTGATCGAATATATAGCTGTCACTTGGGCCGATGTACAATTGGTATCAATCGAAGATCACGGTCGAGAATGATCAACTGGGGGCCCTTTCGGGGTCCATATATTCTAATAGGCACATAGATAGAATCAAGAGAGACGTTGACCGGGAACTAAGGTCGTAAAGAGATCGATACCAAACGTATAACGGGGACCATAGAGGCAATGGTCCTAGGCGAAATTCTGCACGAAATGAGAGGAGAAACTATCATGGTCAAAGTTCATGGGGACTTGGTACCGAGGAATTCCACAACAAATACTCGAAGTCCAAATGAAGGTACGACCCCATTTCAATTTTTTCTATTCTTCAACTAACACTAACAGATTACCGACAAGGAGCGACACAAGGCTTTAGGTATTGGAGCGCGCGTCGCACGCTTTTTCCCTTCGACCAATTTTTGTCCCGAAAGGATTTTTCCGGTGAGGTTTTTAACGAGGCGACAGCAGATCTGTTAACGTAGAATCAAAGGCCGACCACAAATCGGTGTCATAGACAGCATTTAACAGCATCCGAGGTTCCTTGCAATAAACCTCAAATGATGGGGGGCATTGCCTTTGATATCAATTCTGTTCCGAAGAACTTACTTCATAATGACAGGAGCTCAATAGGGCCAAACGGTCGTACGAACCGTGCCCGCATAGGTCGTCCGAACCCTGGCTCAAAACATGTGCGCATGAATAATCATTTTTCTCAAGAATAAAAGAGAATTAGTTTTTCCTCGCATTTATCTCATGTCTTAGAAAATGTTTTCGTACTTTACAATTCCATGTCTTCAACCTATTATGGAAATGAGCTTAAGGACCGATCATAACTGAAGTTCGAACAACTAACCCTATACTCGGGGACTGTCGTTCGAAAAATGAACGAGATCGATTTATTAAAACCTCGAGATTGTAAGACCTTATAAAGGCAATTCTCGATTTTTATAGGCTACGGACACCCCATTCGAGGAATATCCCACTCGGGGACTCATACTTCGAGCAAGCTCGAAATGAAATGGGAAAATAAGCCTAAGAGGAAAATCCCGAATATAAGGCTACGGCCAAATTGAGACGGTTAGGAGACGTCCGAATTCCATAATAAAATAAGCCTTCGAATATTTTCATCAACCGGTTAAAAAGGCTACCCTCGGCAAAATTACAAAGGGTTTCGATTATATCAACTCTCGAAAACCCTAAGGGGCACCGAATTGTTCGAACTCTTAAACAATTTCTTTATATCATGCTAAGGTATTACGAAATAAAGGGTTCTGATAACATCGACCCTCGAAAAACCTAATGGGTACAAATTTATCTCATGCTAAGGCATAACAAATTTTTATACGATTAACTTTATTAAGACGAAAAGGGAAAAATGTAATTGTTTTTGCAAAGGCCACATCGGCCTAATACAAAGCCCAAGGTCTACCTTAACCGAGTTCGAGCAAATCTTCACTCGAGGGCTACCCATCGAGCCCAAGGGCCACCTTCTCTCGAGTTTGAGCAAATCCTCACTCGAAAACAAAGCCTAAGGGCTATTTTTACTTCGAGTACGAGAAATTGTTCTCACTCGACTACAAATCCCAAGGGCTATCTTAACCCGAGTTCGAGCCAATCCTCACTCGGGGACTACCCATCGAGCCCAAGGGACACCTTATCTCGAGTTCGAGAAAATCCTCACTCGACACAAATCTTAAGGGATATTTTTTACTTCGAGTCCGAGAAATCATTCTCACTCGACTACAAAGCCCGAGGGCTACCTTAACCCGAGTTCGAGCCAATCCTCACTCAGGGACTACCCATCGAGCCCAAGGGCCACCTTATCTCGAGTTCGAGCAAGTCCTCACTCGACAACAAAGCCTAAGGTAAATTCTTATTTTTTGAGTTCGAGAAATCATCCTCACTAGATTGAAACCTAAGAGTTATCCTATTTCGAGTTCGAGCAAACACTCACGCGACACCAGTTTGGTTTCGATCAAAATACCCAACTTCGAACCAACGAATAATGTTTTGTAAGGTATGAATAAAGTGAAGTTATGTAAACAAGGGAAAGTATCACGAGATAAGATAAAAATAAAGAAAATTTTCTTATATACCAAAATCATTTACAAAGGCGACATGTCCCGGTCAAGGTTCTATACAAAATCCAAAGGGAAAAAATCTTAAAGTCCCTAACTATCTTCGGGGGCAGCTTCTTCTCCATCGGGGTCCCCCTCGCTCTCGGACCCTCTCTCGCTCCCGGCGTCATCATCATCATCATAATCGGAGAAGGCCAGTTCCCTAGCATCGGCTTCGAGCCCTTTGGCCTTTTCTACCTCGTCAGTGAGATCGAAACCTCCGGCATAGATCTCCTTGAGGGTTTCCCTCCGAGATTGGCACTTGGCAAGTTAGGAAACCCAATGTGCTAGAGTTTGAGCGGCCTCATCAGTCTCTCTTTCTTGGGCTTGAGCAACTTCAACATTAGACCGGTAGACAGCCACGATCGCCCCCGCATCGGGCCTTAGCCTTCTCTGCCTCAGATTTGGCCTTTGCAATTTTGGCGGCCAACCGAGCCTTGAGCTTCTCTATTTTCGTGGCATGTGCCAAGCTTTTCTCTTTCATGCTTTGAAGCTGACTTTCAGCCGATGATAACCGGGCTCGGGCAGTTTCCTTCTCTGAAGCGAGGCGGTCCATTTTTTGCTTCCATATCAGGGTCTCCGCCTTCATGGAATCAACCTCTCCTCGAAAGTGCTTGATCCTCTCGAGCTTCTGCTGGACCTGTGAGATTGAATTATTATCCATCACCCCCTAACCGATGCCATGAGCCTCTAATATTTTTATTACCTGTTCGGTTAGGTCGTTTTTTTCTTTCTGAGCAATGACTAGCTCAGTTCGGAGGTCCTTGATTTCCTCCTCTTTTTGCCCACTGAGGAGTTTGAGGGCATTCTTCTCCTCAGTAAGCCCTTGAAGATCGGCCTCGCACCGGCTCAGTTGTGCTCGGGATTTTGAAGGTGCCTCCTGATGAAGCACTAAGGCCTACAGAGAAAGAAGAAAATAAGTTAGACAGGAAGGGAAAAATAAACACAAGTGTAATATCGACGAGGGGAGTTAAGGCTTACCCGATTCAGAGCTTGTTGTGATTCGTTAAAGAGGCTCAATGCTTCGCTTGAGTCCTTCCTCGAAACCTCCCAGTTAATCAGGTTGGTAGCATCTTCAACCCCAGTAAAGTAATCACGGAAGAGTTCCTCCCTTCTGTGGGCTCCTTCTTTGGAGGGGGTCTTCAAGGCCCAAGCCTCCCGAATCATCCCCTCAGATAACGGAGGGTGCGACGGGGAGCCTCCAATTTCTATTTCCCCAAGTGGGTCACTTGGGGCGTTCTCTCCATCTCGAGACCAGCCCCTACAGTCGTACCCGCTGGTTGCTCACTACGGTGATAGGCATATTCAATCTTTGACGACTCAGGCACTTCGCCCAAGTCTTTTTCCAAGGCCCCCTCATCTCGAGGGGGAGTCTTGCAAACTTCACCAACTCAACGGCCTTTGGGGCCTCGGTGTTCATCCTCACTCGAGCCACCTTCCCAAATTATCTTCTTCCTCTTTTCTTCTTCGTCTTCCTCCCTTAGGCGTCGAACTAAGTCTTCGGTCAGGAGGATAATGTTCTTTTTGGGGTTACAATCCCCTCTCTTCTTGGGCTCTAGATCCTCAGAGGTTGAGGTCCTTCTTCTCTTTTTGTCCTTCGCCGACTTCGGGACCGGGATCCAAGTCTCCTCCTCACCAGATGGGGGCCTCATGACTGCATCTTTGCCAAGGCCTATATAAAAGGAAATTGAGTAAGTGTGAGAAAAACGTTATAAAAAAATCATCAAACACATGAAAGGGGGCTTATAATGATTTTTGTCTTCCCATCTGCCCTTTGATAAGTCGCGCCATGTGCATTCAGCATACGTCGATGTCGAGACTAGTTCCCTGACCCAACTCTTAAGGTCACGGATGGCACCGAGCATCCAGGCAGTGGCTACATCGAAAAAGAGCATCAGTAAGAGAAAGCAAAGAAGACAAGTAACAAATAGAAGGGAATCGTACTTACATTTCATATTTCACTTCTCAGGAAATGGTATCTTCTCAGCCGGAATTAGGTCCAAGGTCTTCACCCACCCTGATGAATCGACACATCCATCCTCGGTCCTTGTCTATATTGGATATGAAAACTTTGGTGGCTCGACATTGGAGCTTTATTAACCCACCTCGGTAAAGCCGAGGGATGTATAACCCAATGAGGTGGTCGAGGGTGAAGGGGAGCCTGTCGAATTTGCTCGAGAAAAATCGGAGCAATATGACGATTCTCCTGAAGGAGGGGTGAATCTGACCGAGGGTCACTTGGTACTTTTTGCAGAAGTCTATGATGATTGGGTTAAGAGGACCCAACTTGAAAGGGTAAGTGTAAGCACTCAAGTACCCTTCCACGTGGGTGGTAATAACCTCATCTGGGGCCAGAATCACAACCTCTTTGTTCTGCCAGTTGCAGTCCTCATTTGCTTTGTTGAGGAAGCTCGTAGGTATCAAGCATATGTATTTCGATACCGGCTTGCAACGATCGGGGACCGACGAAGTTTTCTCGGTCTTGAAATCAGAGCTGACAACACACCCCAGGAATACACTCCTCAAGGCGGGGTTCCACCGGCGCTTTCCCGCCGGACGGTTGAGAAGATGAAGCAGTTTCCGTTTGAGGAACATTTTTTGACATTTTTTCCATTTGGTTTTGAAGTTAAAGATAGATGAAGATGATAAGATTTGGTATTTTGAGAAGGGGTTAGCAATGAAGCCTGAACATTTTGCAGAACGGAAGAACTTAAAAGATGTAAAAAGCTTTGGAGATTAGAAGAGATTGAAAGTAAAGTTTGAATCAAT